>JAYMSW010002588.1:0-13579 GCA_036897725.1 Erodium texanum | reverse complement strand
TAAAAGAGTTGAAATGGAGAAAATGAAACAATAACACCAAATCGCGACATGTGGTATTTTTGGTTTATTTTGAGGAGTTTGTAAGTTTGTATCTTAAGAGTGGTTTGTACCGAAAAACTTCCCTATATGTATATATATAGCTATCAACTACTTTTGAATGTTAGATGATATGTAGAATTAATTAAGTGATGACATATATAATAGTATAAGACATTGATTTTGAAGTTGACCATTATTCACTATGTAGCTAGGCATGCCATGTCAATGATGTACATTAGTATGTCTAATTAATAGCATATAATCGACGTTCTGATCATTCTTTATTTTATTTTATTTTTAAAATACCGGTCATTCTTTATTTTATTTTTTTGAAATACTGATCGTTCTTTATTTCGAAGTTAAGAAAAAGATTGATGATTAACTCCAACTAAACTCTCAATTTCTGAGAGATAGACACGTAGCCAATCACTTTTGACAAACCTAATACTATAAAAGTCAACGGTAAACGGACTTCAAGACAAACTGTCAAGTGACGACGCCGGGAAGCTTTCTACGCGCAGCGACTGCTACAAAATCGGGGTAGTTTTGTAAATAAGGCCGAAAGTTTGGACTATTTCAGTTAAGATATGACATAAATTAATTCCACCTAATATTAAATATTATGTGTGTAACAATCAACCGTCTGGAATTGGATAGAATAAATATAAAAATATATTAGAAAAGCATAAACAGCCGTTGCTCTCTCTCCGGTTGGAGGAGTTTTTGAGGAAGGCGAATCTATTACTATTAGACCCAACACCTAACACTTGGAGCTCCATCTGTCTTGTTCTTGCGCTGAGGTATGGTCTTGTCTACACCGCCAAGCACTTTCTTTTCTGATTTTGGGGTTTTGTTTCGGCTTTCTACTTCAATTTACATCATGGGTTTTTGGCTTAAGCTTGATTTGTATGGTTGATTCAGTTTTGAGGTCAGAACTGGGTTGCCCTTTCCAGATTCGTGGTTTTGAGAGACGGGTTGGTGTCGAAATTTCATTTTTTGGGTGTAAATGTGGCTGAAGAAGCTTCCTTGTTCCTTCCCCTTTTCTCTTATTTTCTTGTGTGATGTAAATTATGTTCTTAATAATTGAAATGTTGTCTTTGGTTCCATCAGTTAACTGGTGATGTTTATTGGTTTCATAACCTGCTATTGTTTCATGCTGATTCTCAATTCCTTGGTTGATACAAGATTAGATACATAACTGTTTGTCTTTTGTCAGAGATTGTGAATGGCCTGTAAATTTAGTTTCAGCCCTTTTTTCTCTTTTCTAGATATCCCTTCTGTTCTGCACATAGCTTTTTAGTTGTAAGCCCCTTTCTATCTCCTTGTTGTTTGTGACTTTATAGTCTTTCTGTGGTGAATCTGGTTTTTATCTCCTTTCCTTTTCATTCCCTGTTGTTATGCGGGACATAAACTTTATTCCTCGCTTATCTCCCACAACCAGAAACTAATTGAAATGGGTTTGGTCTAATATGCACTTGATTAGGGGATATTAATAGAGCCGGTAATCCATTAATGAGTTTTAGGAATCATATTGTGCTTAATGATGTGCCTTTTGACATGTGTGTGAATAACGTAACTTCCCCTCCTGCAATCCTCCAGTCTATGCTTACTTTTTTCTTTCTTTCCAGATGATCTGCAAGCCAGCAAAGGAGCTTGTTGTTTGTTGGAATCATTTGCTTAAGATGTCTTTCTTTGATCATTAGTTGTCCTTTTCTTTCTTTTCTGCACTGAACACGCCTAGATCCGTCACTTGGTTAGTTAAAGTTTGTCATGATTGAGTTATCGTCTTTCTTACGTTCATGTCAAATCTTGACCTGCAGATTTCAGTGGCTTTCTGAGACTTCAAGTTCTGGAGAGTGAATTCGAGTCCCTGGTCCGATGCAAACTTCTCAGCAAAACCAGTTTTCAGCTGGATACCATGGGTTGCACCACCAGCCACCAGTGCAAGAGGTTCAGCCCTATTGTCTGCCTCCTTTCCAAATCTTAGACAACAATGTATGCATGTTTGTTGGCAATCCCACCAGCACCGTTTCCTCCAAAAACTGCAAGGAAGAGTTCTTCACTTTGGATTCGTTGACAGCACCCGGGGATGGTGTTGTCTATGACTCTCCTTCTGTCAGCATTTCGTCTAATTATTCACCGGACAACATCTATGGGTCACCAACAAGCGGGTCTGGGTCCTCCATCGTTGATGATGACATGGAACTAATGCACAAGTTAAGGGAGCTCGAAGTCTCACTGCTGGGGCCCGAATCAGATATCACCAAGACCAGCACTTGCTGCTACTATAACGGGCTCCGCGAAGCTGATCACGTATCAAGCCAGAGGTGGAATCAGATAGTTCAAATGATCCCTAGGTTGGACATGAAACAACTCCTTGTTCTCTGTGCCCAAGCAATTGAGGAGTCTGAGCCCGATACATCTACTGCAGTGGGCTTAATGGATATGTTGGAGCGAAGAGTGTCGATCACAGGGGAGCCACTTGAGCGATTGGGTGCTTACGTGTTGGAAGGGCTTAGAGCCCGACTGGAACGCTCGGGGAGTAAAATATACAAGTCCTTGAGATGTGTAGAACCATCAAGCTCTGAACTCATGTCTTACATGACCATCCTCTATAATGTGTGCCCTTACTGGAAGTTCGCATACATGTCTGCAAACGCTGTGATTAAAGAAGTCATGGAAAACGAACCCAGAATCCACATCATCGACTTTCAGATTGCTCAGGGAAGTCAATGGGCTTTCCTCATCCAGGCCCTCGCGTGTCGGCCTGGTGGGCCTCCACTGATCCGCATCACCGGCGTGGATGACACCCAATCAGCCCATGCTCGAGGTGGAGGACTTGATCTTGTTGGGAGAAGGCTGGCAAAAGTTGCTGAATCCTACAATGTTCCATTTGAGTTTCACGATGCTGCCATGTCTGGTTGTGAGGTCGAAGTAGAGAACCTATGGGTTGATAATAGATATGCTCTGGCTGTGAACTTCCCTTACGTGTTGCACCACATGCCAGACGAGAGTGTCACAGAACACAATCACAGAGACCGGTTAATGAGGCTGGTGAAGAGCTTGTCGCCCAAGGTTGTGACCCTCGTGGAGCAAGAGTCCAAAACCAACACCGCTCCGTTCTTCCAGAGGTTCGTTGAAACGCTGGATTATTACACGGCGATGTTTGAATCGATAGATGTGGCTTGCAAGAGAGAGGACAAGCAGCGCATCAGTGCAGAGCAGCACTGCGTGGCCCGGGACATTGTGAACATGATAGCCTGTGAGGGAGCTGAGAGGGTGGAGAGGCATGAACTTTTCACAAAGTGGCGAGCAAGGTTTATGATGGCCGGGTTTAGTCCTTACCCGTTGAGTTCATCGGTGAGTGATGCTGTGGCTAATGTGGTGAAGGATTATGATAATAACTATAGAGTTGAAGAGCTCAATGGGGCTCTCTATCTTGGGTGGAGGAACAGAGCTATGTCAACCTCCAGTGCTTGGAGGTGAACCTGAATCTCTGTAAATTTTGTATGTCTCGATTGCTCTCAGTTTTAGGCCTTTTATTATAGGATACCACACCTTCTGATTCTAAACGTATTGCTTTTTATGAATCAAAGCTTTCTTGTCCTTCCCACTTTTATAATCTCTATCCCGTTAGGCTTGCTTGGGGTCCAAACATGACAAAAAAAAATAGTCTTCCACGAAACAATTTCGTTAGATTCATATACGTATCAAATTGTTTAAGTAAATTATCATTTATGCATATGATAAGAGCTTTCATAGCTCAGTTGGTTAGAGCACCCGTTTAGTAAGCGGGAGGTCTTGAGTTCGACTCTCAATGAAAGCATTTTTACGCATCCAGTTCTATGTTTTGGGCCTTTTACTACACTCTGCCCAAGCCCAATTTGATCGTTAAACGTCAGAAATAAAAAAGGTCGAACACTATGCAGGCGAAAAGTTTTGCATCAAAACTCAACACCGTCGACGGTGATCGGAGTACATATTCCATAACCTTGTGAAACGGCCGATCCAACACGCTTCCTCACTTATTTTATTTTTTATTCTTTTGTATATAAAAATGACACATAATATTCCAGGAGGACGATAGGAATGTCGGGGACAATTGAACCACTCCCTCAAATATTCTTATTCTTAAACAGTAGTAGTAACATTAAGGACTTGCATATTTGATCATTCAACTAAACAAATTTTGATCTTGCATATGAAACACTAATCATCCATACATAAATAAGGTGTGAATCAAATGCTTTCTTGAGCAAAAAATATAGAAACAACATTCTCATTTGGATAATATATGATATTTTGAATGATAAAAATTAATTTATTCAAAAAAGACAAAGTTTCACGTATAGTTTTCACTAATTTAACGTTTAGCAAGGTCCATATTGTACACGTTGTGAGTTGATAAAGACGATGCATAAGGTTGTGTGAGTTGTAATAAGGAGTTTTAACAAGGGCAAGTAGATTTGGTATGTAGTGGACCAGCCAGGATTGGTTCAGTTAGTGCTTGTCCAGTACCCACAATACAATTGCTACTAATTTGTCTGTGTTAATGAATATTAATATTGTTATTAATTATACGAACATATTTGATTTAAATTATTCTCGATTTTAATTTTTATGAAGAAAACTATTCTAATTCCAATCAGCAATGCTATTCTAATGAATGTCAATTGTTTGTTTACATATGTTTTATGAAGAGTAAATCCAATTTAATAGTTCCTCGATCATGCTATTTTTATTGTTTATTTAACTTGGTTACCCAAGTCTTTGCTCATCTTTTTTTATAGGGGAGTTGAATCTTGATATTTTTTTTTAAATGACTATAGTTTACAAAAAGAAATGGTCTAGGGAGCTATACTTTAATTTAAAAGGGTACAACATGACTAGGACATTTCTACTACCATGCGTTTATCTTTATCCTATGGTTACAAAAGTATCCCATTCCACCAAATATCCTCTACTACATCAAATGTTAAAAATAGCATAATTAATATATTTATATATCAAGTTTGAAGAGTTGGATACATTTCTCATTTGATATCCAGCTTGGCTTTATTTCAACTTATTATTATCAGTTTGGTTTTAAAATATTTTTATTATTACAAATAGTACGTTTTGTTATCTAATTTTCAGTCCAGAAAATAGTTGTCAAATTTTGTATATACATCAAGTCTTTCACACATCTTCCCTATTTGTCATGAAGTGTTATTATTGCTAATAAAAGTTAATTTCTTGTAATTATCTTTTGTGTTGGAACATTAAATTTGCACTTTATCAGTAAACCTGTTTAGCTAATTTTGTCTGCAAACAATAGATTATCTTTATCTCTCTTGAGAAATACCAATACAGCTACCAAGTTTTCATCAGCAATGCTCCATCCATCCCTTGCCTTCATATGAAGCAACCAATCATCTTTGTATTGAAAAATACTCAATTTTGTATCGTTATTGTAATACATTTTTACCATTGACATATATAAGTATTGAAATAAAAAAAAAGAAAACTGTTTAAACATTATGTATCTATACATAAAAGTCTTATATATGTGTATAGGCATAATAATAAATAACAATCAATTATTTTTAAATTAGTGGGATCATACGGCACCAACTCACATGTCTCCTCATAGACATGAACCAATTGATACTATTAAAGAAATTGATTACAAAATAAGTGCAAGTAAAAGGCAACATTTGAATGTAGAGAAATCATATGAAAATAAAGGGAAAAGTAATAATTTCTAAGAAAAAAAAAAAACAAGAGTTTAAACTTGGGGAAGTGACTCTCCTTCCTCCATATTTGTAACTTCCTTACAAGAGATGAGAGGATAGCCAGAGATCTCTCTGCGTTTGTGTCTCTCCTCTCTATATTTATATAATAGACAAAAACTGGCAATTAAAAAATAGATTTACTTTTATTACAGCCCAAACATAGAGATTCAATTCCATCTTCCCAAAGCTCCTTCCTCTCCACATACATCTTTGCTGTGATGCATAAGACTCATTCCTTATATATTTAACAAATTGAATTGAATCGTCGTCGCTGTTAACAGCAACACCAGCTGATATTGGAATACAAGAAAGAGAGAGAGGAACCAACAGGAGGGCCTCTCGCCCTCTCTTCTTATCATGCCTCCTCTCAGATCTTAAGATTCTCCTCTTTTCTCATCTGGGTTCTCTTCATTTGGTCTGTTTCTTCTCCAAAAATATGAGCTTTTTGTGTTTTCTGGGTTCTGCTGACTTCATGTCAATTTTGATGGCTTTTCTTTGTTTTTTAAGGAACTCTCGATTGTGGGTCGATCTGTGATTGATCGGTGAAACGTCTGAGCTGCTGCTGGATTGAATCCGGGAACACCCCTTTTCTTATACATATTTTAGTAATTACATCCAAGCTTTATTGTGTGTATGTGCTGTACTTGATAAGGTATGTTTCTTCTATTGTTCAATCCGCATTATGATGTTTCTATTAGATGCTCTTTTTTCTTCCATGTAACATTGAATTGATGTTGTTGGATGATTAGGATAGTGATTTTTGAAATAGATTTTGTTTTGTAGTAATCCAAAGTTGAGTTGCTGCCTAGATCCGGTGTAATGCTTTGTTATTTTAGTTCTTGTTCTTTGATTGATTTGGTTCGATGTAAGCAATGGTCATATTCATTCATTTATCTTCTTTGAGTCAATTTGTTTTGTCCTTCTGTCAGTTTGCCTTTTTATTGATGTGAATTTTTAACTGTTGGCATAATTGACAATTGGATCAGAAAAATGGAAATTGAGCTTGGCAAGCTTTTCATTGGTGGGATTTCATGGGACACAAATGAAGATCGTCTTAGAGAGTATTTCCAGACTTTTGGAGAAGTAATAGAAGCTGTGATCATGAAGGATAGGGCCACAGGTCGTGCTCGAGGTTTTGGTTTTGTTGTCTTTGCTGATCCTGCCACTGCAGAAAAAGTTGTCATGGAGAAGCACATAATAGATGGTAGAACTGTAAGTTCATACCAGATCCATCCCTTTTTTTTGTATCTCAACGACAATTTGCACTTGGAATTGTGTTTCTTTAATCCTTATTATTTAAATCAATGCACAATCACAGCAGTCTCTCATTTCCAACACAATCACAATTTGTGCATAATGATTTTGTGAATTGTGAATTTCTTAATATTTACTCTTAACTGGTTTCAAAATCAAGACAGCATCATCACTGTTTGCTCTTGAAGATTATTTAATGTGCAAGATAGGGGCCGATTAGCTACATGTACTTGTCTCAATTGAGTAGGATCAACTCAATGAATATACCATATCATAGATTGAAAGATACGGCCTTGGTTGTTTAGGAATGGTTGGTTGTTTAAAACTGACAGCACCGATCAAATCTCTTTTGCATTTGTAATTCATGCTAGTACAGATTTCTATTTAGCAATTTCAATTCCTTCAGAAAATGGATAACAAGTCAAAATATTGATTTGTATAGTGGATAGTTGTATCAAAATCTCTATAGAAGTGTCAGCAATATATTTCAAGGGGTTTGATGGAAGTCAATAATTAATGTGACACACACGTCTTTAAGTATATTTCACATAACTTTAACCTATTTGAACAAAGGGTTTGGGGCACATGCTTTTGGAACTCAAATACAATTTAGGTATACATGAGTTCTATATGAGAATATTTTCAGGTCATCCATTTATTTGATAATGTATGGTTTTACTTTAATTTGCTGGGAACAGTTTGCACTTTACTTGCAGATATAGTTTACATGCCATGTGATCACTTTATTGACGGTTGACTGAGCTATACATGCTTCTTTTATACCTATATAGAAAGTCTGTAGGTGCAAGTCATTGCAGAGTAGAAGAAAGGGATGACTGCAACTATACTTCTGCTATTTTCTCCTTCCTCAGAGCTCCATTATTTGAAATAATGAACTACTTTCCAAATTATTATCTGAAAATGCATCTTAAATTCTGGCTGATGATTGTTCATTTTACTGGACACTGATGAAATAGAACATTGAAAGGTTTTGTACCATACCCATTATATATGTCATATTCAAGTTCATATTTTTGTTACTCAGGTTGAGGCAAAAAAGGCTGTTCCTAGGGATGACCAGAACATGCTGAACAGAAACACCAGCAGCATCCATGGGTCTCCTGGTCCGGCTCGCACAAAGAAGATATTTGTTGGAGGATTAGCATCCACAGTCACTGAGAGCGATTTCAAGAAGTACTTTGATCAATTTGGGACAATCACAGATGTTGTGGTGATGTATGATCACAGCACCCAAAGGCCAAGAGGTTTTGGATTCATTACTTATGATTCAGAAGAAGCAGTGGAAAAGGTGTTGCACAAGACCTTTCATGAACTCAATGGCAAAATGGTAGAGGTCAAGCGGGCCGTTCCAAAAGAGCTATCTCCAGGGCCCAACCGAATCCAGTTAGGTAGATATAACCTTGGCCCTGGTAGAGTCAGTAGCTTCCTTAATGGATACCATCCAAATTCAGTAGCAGGTTTTGGAGTTAGAATGGATGGTAGATATAGTCCAGTTAATGTTGGTAGAAATGGGTTCTCTCCATTTGGTCCAAATTTTGCAATGGGAGTAAACTTTGAACCAGGGACGAGTCCAGGCTTTGGTGGGAATGCAAACTTCAACTCTAACCTTGGATATGGAAGAGAATCAAACCCTTTATACACTGGGAGTGCAAACAAATTTGGAGGGCCAATTGGGTATGGTGTTAGTAACGGAGGAAGCGGATCTCTCTTGAACTCACCAAGTAGGAATATGTGGAGCAATGGGAATCTGAATTATGCTGCAAACTCAGGTCCTCTCATGGGATCAGGGAATGTGAACTCAGGAATGGGTTCTTTTGGCAATGTTGGAGCAATTTGGGGTTCCTCTCCTACTCCCAATCAAAATGGAGTTGGTTCTGCATATAACAGCAATGGGAGTTTTGGTTTTGGCAGCAGAGATGTCAACTCTGGTTCAGTGGGTGGAGGGTATGGAAGAACAGCTGGAGCCAATGCTGGATATGATGGAGCAGACATAGACTTTTATGAAAGTGGTTCAGTTTATGATGACCTCACTTGGCGATCATCACCGTCAGGGCTTGACAGGTCAAACTCATTTGGTTATGGAGCTGGAAATGCTGCTTCAGATGTAATGAGTAAAAGCCCTGTTGGCTATGTTGGTGGCTATAGTAGACAAGCAAATAGAGGTAACCGGATATTTCCATGCTGTCTTATATTTTTGGGATAATTGCAATAAGTACCTCATGCTATTCACATTTTGCAAATCATAGCCCTCTTCTTTGATGATGGCAAAAGCGTCCCTTGAACTTGTCTTTTTGATGCACCTTGTATCAATTTGTTTCAAAATGATGATTTTACCCCGGGATTTTAAATAATAAGTAAACAACCAAAAAAAAAACAGAATTTTCATCTCCCTTAATTTTTTCCCTCTTTTTACCATACAAAGAGGATAAAAATTCAAGATTTTTTTTGTTTGTTTTTTTAAATTTAAAATTTCAAGGGAAAAATCATCTTTTTGAAACAAATCAATACAAGGTGCAACGGAAAGACAAGTTCAAGGCACTTCTTTGCCATCATCAAAGGATAGGGCTACGATTTGCAAAAAGTGAATAGCACTAAGTACTTTTTGCAATTATCCTTATCTTTTATCCTTTATCTTGACTGAATGCACTTGTTTCTATCTTCTCTTGATATGATATGACTTAATTATTTTTCATTTGCAAATTAACCATCTAAGAGTAGACATTCTTGGATTGATGATCGATCCTTTGTGATGATGTTGATTTCATAAAAAAATACATGTGGATCATAGGAGGATTTCCTTAAAATTAATTACCAAGCTATTGTGTCAAAGATGTGCAAAATGTTGGCTATTCATTTTGTTCCCTGATTGATCTGCTTCAGTCTCTAGACTGAATATTTTATTCCAATACTTATGAGCTCTTGATCATGATTTTTGCCAGGAATTGCTGCATAGGAAGCTCTTATGATACAGATGCCAAAAGGTTACAGTAGGTGAAGTATATCTGGCAAAGCATGTGATGAACGGTGAAATTCATACATTTTCCTTGCTGAGACATTTCAGTTCAAATGAATATTGGATATAGGGCTAATTGGTTTTCCTGTTCCGAGGAAGTCAGTATAGAGGACAGGTACAGGGAATTTCCCATATGATTTGAGCTCGAATCTTTCTCATATAGGTTTTGTTGGGGATTTGATTGAGGTGTACAATCAGGTTGAGTTGATTATACACACAGGCGTTGCGTGATGCAAGAAAGAGTGGACTTTTCGTTATTCTTCCTTTTGGTTTTTTACTTTTTATCTCCCACTGGAATATCCAGCAAGTTGCTGGTTCTTGTTAGGCTTGTTGCTTTCTTTGCATTTTCTTCCTCTACAGACATGAATGTAATGTCTGGTTGATTTCTAGTGTGAAACTTCCCATATGGGGTTCTGACAATAAGTTAATGCATAGTGATCATCAGTTCAATTTTAGTTCATTCCCTACATATGTTTGAATCTGAGACTTGTTTAAAGAGAATCGAAGTTTTGACACTGAACTCAACATGATGAGTAATGAAATGTTAAGATGTTCCAAAAGAACCTTGAAGTTCTGCATCTTGTTCCAGTTTAATGTTATATTGTCCTATAATTTGACTCATTCTTACAAATTATTCCTAAGTTTCATCTACATTGTTTCAATTTTCTTGTTCATATAAGAAATAGTTGATTTGTTTTTATAATAGAACAGTTGGAATGATACACACCTGTACATTGAATGCTTCAATCCAGTAGTTTGAATCTAAACTGCAAGTCAATAAAGAAGAAAACTGAATAAAACACATAAATTGTTTGGCACTTCAATTTCAAACTCAAATTCCACCAGCTGCCAAATAAAGGAAAAAATTGATACAACTCCACGGAAACTTTAAGAATGAAGGTTGGGAGGGGCCGCGCGAACGCAGGCCCCAACTGGCACAAATTATAACGCAGGCTCCACCAACTAGGGTAGACCTTAGGCTGGCACCCCTCCGGTATGTGCGATGGAGGTCACAAGCCTAGGCCATGGGCATTCTTGATCGCCCATTGACCCCGTCCAGGTAAGTAAGTTTCTTGGACTCACTGGCTCTTTATTTATATCCTTTCTATAGCTCCTCTGGCTTTCAATCTCTCGATGTGGTACTTAAGAAACCACACATTTGGATGTTTTCAAACAGAGAATGCTCCTGACAGCCATCCTTTCAAACTTATTTGTTGAGCAGTATAGATGCACAACTAGTTAGAACATACACGACAAGACAAGCATATACAATATCAATATTTGCAATCTGAAAATGAAAATAAATTGTTTTGGCTACTCAATACTATTCATAGCCATGGGATGATGAAAAAAATCAGAGAAATGTATCTCATCTGAGGTTTTCTTCTTCATCACTTATGCATGATATTAAGATGGACTTGTCACATTCAAGACGAGTTTGAGGCTGGAAATCCGAAACAAATCCTCAGACTTATTCTTCACAAAGTTGCATTCTGAGTTACATGTTTCTGTTTGCCAGACACATTGACTTGGTGAGATAAGTTCTAAATTGAAGCCAAAAAACACTTGATCAAGATGGCTTTAGTCCCTTGCACTTGACATTCATTAGCATTCGCCAGTGGGTTTGCAGCGGTAGCTGATTAAAGTTGATCACACTCACATTCTTTAAGGGAGAAATAGAACTACTGAGGTATTGATATTAAAATTTCCTTCATGATTTTGCAGTAAAGCACCCATTTCCTCACCTAATTATGCATGAAACTAGGAAACTTCTTTCATTGTGATTCAAGGTTGTATGATATTTATGATGATCATATTATTTTTTGTCTGTGACAACTTTTAGGTGCCTTTATTCTGTGCCTGTATCTGTATGGGAGGAATCATGTACTAATTGGAACATGAACCAGACACCATAGCTCCATTCCACATGGACCTCATGGTCGCTTCCTAGCAAGCAGAATCAAAAGAAATCATTACAATAATGTTTCTAAATGTTTTTTTTATCTGAATTTAATAATACTGAAAGAAAAATGTGTATCACACTTTATATTGCATTCTCTGTATTAAATGTTTGTTTCAAAATGAAGGCTAAACCATATTCTTTTTATAAGATTCTAGCTATTTCCACAGAATCAGTGACCAAACAAATATGATTATACTGACTTTCTGAATCATGGTTACCCGAGAGATCGGAAACTGGTGAATTTGACACAATCAAGATCAAGCATAATAGAGCTTTTGTTTTCAAGCTCAGTGTCAAGTTTGATTTTGGGTGACACCTTGACTTTCTTCTTTGATTCATACATACAAACCGAAGATCTTCAAAGTCTAAGAACTAAAGATCGGGAGGGGCCGCGCGAACGCAGGCCCCAACTGACACAAATTATGACACAGGCTCCACCAACTTGGGTGGACCTTAGGCTAGCAGCCATCCCATATGTGCAATGGAGGTCACAAGCCCAGGCCAAGAGCATTTTTGATCACCCATTGACCCCGTCCAGGTAAGTATGTTATTATGTGTCACTGGCTCTCTATTTAAATCTTTTTTCTAGCTCCTCTTCCTTTCTACTTTCTGATGTGGGACTTGAGAAACCAAAAAATTATAAACTTTCACACACATAATAATGCATGCTCCCTATAGCATTTCAAACTTAATTATTGAACAAGGGGTACACGACAATGAAAACTAGATATAACACACAACACCATTCTGCAATCACCAAAGCCAGCAAGTAATTATGCAGAAACAACATTGACTTGTACTTCATAACAGACAGCAAGAGCCGGTCCTCTTCCATGTTCATCTTCATACCTTGCTTTACTTTCGAGATGCCCTGTCTTTCAAGGAACCAATTTTACACTTCCTTTTTCAAACTTTACTATCCCAATATGTGCTATTGGAGAGTCAAAATAAACTAGTGTTTTGTTTTTGGCGTTTGTGTTGCTTTTTCATATGGGATAAAGAATGTTTTTTTAATAAGCATTCAAACATATATATATTCCTTTTTAATTGTTTGTTCATATTACACATGAGACTTTCTTCGACATGGAGTTCAGGACATGATAGGTTTGTCACATTCAAGAAAAGTTTGTTTCTCCTTTGTATCAGAATGGACAGTAACAGGTTGTTCGAGAGGCTGCACAAACTGACCAACTGAAACAAATCATCAAACAAAGTCCACTTATTCTTCAAAAGTTGCCTTGGCTTCTTCTTTCAATCCATTACATGTTGCTTCTGCTGCAAGGCACATTGACTTTGATAGAGAGATTCTGAAATCGAAACCTGATCTTGCCAAAGAACTCCATCAAGATGGCTTTCATCCTGCATGAATAAGAGGTAAGATCAATGTGTTGGAAAAATGGCTTTATAGCCTTTGTATTGTTAGCTCTCCTTTTGTCTCACATCGTTTAAACTTGAGAGCTATCAAGTGTTTATAATGGTTTGTTCCTCCCTTTAGTTCAAAACCCTTGTGGGCTA
>JAYMSW010002587.1:0-13585 GCA_036897725.1 Erodium texanum | reverse complement strand
AAATAGTAACCTTTTTGATAAGATGTTAATAAAAATAATACTCTTTTACAGGTTTTCATGTACCCTAATCCAATGTCAGATACATCAACCAAAAGATATACACTTGGTAAAACCAACTATACATGGCTATGGATAGAGTTGTCAGGTACTCTCCTAACTACAATTTACATAAAATCCACAGTGATCACCCTAAGAAACAGGTACTAAGTAACAGGTACGCTTCCGTTTGAATGCTGCATCCCCAGTGATTTTCCTACAAAGTACAGACAAGTCAATCACAAGCATTTGACATGATGATATGTTCGATCTTCGAATGTCAAGATCAAAAAAGGCCAAAATTTTGAGTAAACATGTACACATGTGTAATCTGCTTGTTTTGGTCAGGAATTGAAAGGCCAAAGTTTTCATTTTGAGCCAACATAATCACTGATAATCAATCACATATCCGTCACTGCTTTATTAGACGATTATTACCTTTTTCTTGGATTTGATTATAACTGCTAAGATCTTTAAAAAAACTTATAGATCATTAGGTAGCTTGGTGCAATGATGTAAATAACATTGTAGCAATCTCGATAAACTACCTGAGTTGACTGGGAAGGAGTAAGGCTTCAGAAGATACTTGCTTCCAGAAAATCCAACAGAAGCTATCTCAGGCCTTGAAACGCCATCTACGGGAACCTGATCCGGGCAGTTCAGGCCTTCTGGGCTTCTTCCTAATTTACCCAAGCATGCTTTTGAATGTTGTGGCAGAACAAAATCTGGTTCTTGAAGAGGACTCATTGAGTACATGTCTCTCTGTTTTCCAAAAAAAAAAAAGAATGAGGATACCTTTGACTTAATTGACCCACAAAAAATAATTCAAGGAGGCTGAAACCAAGTCAAAAAAGAAATTTAATTTGTGCTCATTTTACCGTGTAGTATCCAAAATAGCATTTCATGAAGCTAGTGTGATACAAACTTGATATGTGTTCCAGAACCAACCAGGTAGAGAATTAATTATGAAGAATACAAGAGGCTCAAGCAAAAGCAAGAATTAAACCGTAGGTTAGATCTTGCCTTACCAAAAGTTAAGGGGTTTTTTACAACAATTTTTTTTAACCTTTATAACATAGGACATGGATGGTGTAATGATGTACACACGTAATAAAGAGACACAGAAAGACTAGATAAAAGGAGTTTTCAAATCCCTTTAATATCACCTAAGATAACAAACAAACAACAACCAAGCCATGTTCCAACCATATTGTGGCTACATGAAGCATTAGCAAAATAGGAGCAAAATCCTCCACACCATCACTGTCTAATGCTATCTCACACATTAAGCCAAGAGTACGTCTCTTCTAACTACTTGGACCACATCAACTTAGGCATACCTTACTCCTTAGTGTTTCTGTTGACTGAATTGTCTAACCTATCCTTACGTGTCACTGACCTCCCCACATTATACGTTTCTAAACCACCTTAAATAGTTTCCTTTTGTCTCATATTCATTTAAGCATATCACACTCTTGCTTGAATTGTATCATTCCTTTAAGGGGGAATTTTTCAGTGCTCTCATGAATTGGTCACTGATGGAAAACAGCCTTTTGGGAAAAAAGATATGGGAAAAGTGCCTTTATGAATTGGGCTCTGTTCGTCGTTACTAAAACTAACGGGAATTCTATTTTCATCAGCCATATTTCCGCATGTGACTCACAAAAATCGAATTTCCGTTAGTTTTAGTAACAGCGAACAATGTCCAATTCACGAGGGTACTTTTCTACACATTTTTTTCACATGGGAAAATGTAAAAGAAAAGAGATACGTGTAAAGTTAGTTCCACGCCAATTAATAAGGCTGACCTTTTAGTTACGGAGCCCGACCCGATATATTGACTTGTTTGAATAAAAATTTACGTGGTGTCAATGCTAACCTTGTTCAGCCAAGTGGTAGACGTTTATGCCTACGCGATACATCTGACCAATTTGTCACCTCCACCCTATGTCATGCGGTTTATATGCAGATGTCCAATCATGCTATGACCCACGTGTAGATATCCAACCCTACACGTGAGAAGGGGTGTTGAAGTTAATCTCATATCAAATAAAATAAAAAACAGTTGTTTATACAGGCTAGGCCGCACGCAACTAACAAGGTTGAATTTTTCGTTCTTGAACCTTAGTACCTTACTAATATATTAAGCTTGTTTTACAAAGTTCAATGGCAGGATCTAGAATACATATAGCTCTAGGCAGGGTTGTCACCTAAACAAAAATCCAAAAAAAAAAAGACAATGGGCAATGATTAACAACCGACAGCTAAACAAAATCATCTCAACTTTCTCTCGAAACACTAATAATTGCGAGATCACTATTTACTGATTGTCAGCCCTGAAACAAACTCTAAGAGACAGAAGTGATAGAATCTCATGAAACCTAGGTAAGTCCATATTTAAATTAAAAGGACAATATAGTATCATTATCAAATTGCAAATGAGCAACCTCAAGACCCTCAGTGCCCACCTTAATAATTTAATATCACCCCATTATTTATTTCCTCTCTTTTGCTCTTCAAGATGTAACATTCAGGACGCATAAACAAATAAATCAGAGAAGTGCGTAGATTCAGTCTGGCAATTTAAAAATACAACAACAAAAGGATGTATGGAGATTCAAAAGTCAATATTTATGTTTGTATGTTTTTGTTATATTTTGGATGAACACACCATATACGGAAACTCTAGTCATAACAAGTGGAAAGAACCAGACTACATATTTAAAAATAATAATATGGAAATGAAAGAAAGAAAACAAGGTCAAACCTTCTTGTATTGGTCATCCATTCCTTCAAGCAAAGAGTCCTTTCGAGGTGAAGTCTGTAACATCTTTCTCTCCTGTGATATCTTTGGACTCATTGCATCAGCATACAGCTCTTCAGCTGATGCCTTACAGTAAAGATGGGTAAGAGTTGACCGAAGACGATTACTTCTCTGAGAATAATATGTTTTCGAAGCAAGGGGAACTGGAACATCTGATTTGATGACAAGAAATAATTGCATGAAATACTGTAAACAAGTTCACCAAGTCAAAAAAACCAGAAGGTTGAGGTTAAGGACAACTTTCCCAAACAAACAAACAAAACTCAAGACCATTTCAATTTGAAAAGTTACATTTGATAATTTGATTCAAAAGGTACCTTTCAGTGTATGGCAGCATGTACAAACATCCCCATGCTTGTTGTAGCAATTACCACATTTATTCACGGGTCTGCCTGCAAGCATGAATTGGAAAATGTATAACATAACTACAAGACACATTAAGCAGCAGAGCCAGATCAACATGAAAAAAAAACTCAAATTTTTTAATGATTATTATGACAGTGTAAAATGAGCTTTTATTGGAGAATATTAACCTCATAATAAAAATATACTCCCTCTGCCCCAGTGTGACAGTCCTATTTGGCATTTTGCACACATTAAGGACAAACTTTTCAGTACTTGACTTTCCACATACACCCTTTTTATAGCAAACTCAAGTGTGTCACAGCTACCTGATTGAAAGATGTTACTGGAACACTACGCATAACTTTCTATCCTAAAGGAATTTGAACACTTACAAGTGGAACAGAGGAAGTATGATACACATGAACTCAAGGATCTTTGCAAAACATTTAATCAAGAACAGTTTCCATGAATACAAGTACAAAAATTTCCATCACCACGAAGTCAAACAAAAAGTTACAGTTCACAGCTGAAATACAAGATTGTTCAATGGAAAAGAGTTAAGAGGGCTTTCAGATTATTTTGGTTAGAAATTTTCGAACTACCAAGATTCGGCCAGCCCTTGTGAAAGTAGAGTCAAGTATGGTCGCCACAAACAATATCTTCATATAATTTTATTCAATATTTTTGTTTCTCTTTAATTCTCTTGCCCAATATTATAATGACCAAAATTCATGGGAAATTATCAAGTGATGACATTGACTAGCATCTCACTTCTTGAAGGCAAGAGTTCATATATTGGATGACTAATTACACTAAAAAGAGATGTCAGTCATTCAGATATAAGAGTTTTTTCATTAACTAAATATTATAAAGTGCATAAGGGTTTAGGAAGGAATAACTTCAATCCTAAAAACCTGTCCTTACATGTATTTGCATCTTGATTACTCATCCTTTTTGTCCCACCATATGACTCTGAATCATTTGATACTGTTGGATGTTCACCTGATACCCTGCACGACAAGAACATTTGATATTGGCGTGACACACTGCTAAAGGTAGTGAAATTCAAACAGATATCGAGAGTCTTATCATTCAATGTTACAAGGAAAACATACACTTTAGAACGTTTTGCTGGAGGAATCACGCTCTCAGAGTAATCTGTATTTCCCACAACATTTGCAGAAATTGGAGTTTCTAGAAGATGAAGATAAGAGATTAAAAGACATAGACTTCAAACTGTGATGCAGAGAATTTCTTTATAAAATGAATAAATTGAGTTAGACTAGTTGCACACATACAAAAGTCACTATTGATCAGCAAGAAGAAAGCAAAGAATATCCAACGAAAACAAACCCATTATTTGAACCACTAAAAGGCTGCAACATGCTACATTTAATTTTGTGTTTAGGATTGTGGCATAGCGAAATTGCAAAATATATACAAATGTAAACATCAATACTACACTATCTCCGGCAGAAGTTTACTTCAAAATAGTTATTTGATTATTTTGCCACAACATGATAGTGTACAACTCTACCAAAATACAATTATCCAAATACAAATTGCGGGAACCCAAAACTGAATCCTGGAGTATAAAAGGCTAACCAGATAGACCTAATTTATAATGAAGGCTCATATGCTGCATTCATATATTAATTAGACATAATGCATTTACCCTTGAACCTTAACAAGATGGACTGATATGTCACCAAAGATGTTATATCATCACTCAAATCTTATCAAAAGCTCATATAAGAGAGAGAGAGAGAGAGACCAAGTGAAGAGCTTGGCAGCAAAAGATCACCTTTTTCCTCCACTCCCAATGAAGACTTAATTCCATTTTGACCCTCAAGCCTTGATTTTAAGACAGCAGTATCACTTGCATTTACCATCTCCCGTCTCTCATGCTCAACAGAAGTAGCTTGTTCTAAGAGAGGTTAAGAACTATATAAACAAAAAATAGAAGGTCAAGCAGACTACCTTTCAAATTCTTAAATGAAATAATGAATTTTTTAAAGTAATTCCACAGTATAGTCATTCCAAACTTCTGTTATATTTTGCATCAAGGCAACCGTTTAAGGATACTAGCATGAGCAGTTAGTAACTTTTTCCTGTCCTTCCTTGGAGGCTTCTTAAGGCTCATACCACTTTCAACCTCCAAAATAGTGTCTCCTATGGGATGTAATGACCTACAGAGTTCTGCAAATCATAAATAAATATCACATAAGGAAAGAGATACATTTCAGTAAAGCAAATGAACAACCACAATTGAGGAGAGTTGCAGCAAGGGGTTCAAACTAAAAGACTTGGTAACTAAATGTGAATCCCTACATAATGTGCCATAGACGATATCAGGACACAATCCTCTACAAATCGGCCAGAGTTTACAAAATTGTGGACAGCTATACAACTCAATCATGCACATGTATCATGTATTATAGAAATGTGACTTTAAGAAAATACATTAACAATCAGAGTAAAACATGACAGATATGAACGTCCAATCAATAAAAGTTAATTATGGAGTGAACTGTTCTTTCTAAAAGATGATGGAGGCTTGCCACTGAAAATTATTAGGGTGGTACTGCTGTTAAAAATGACAAGGGGAACTTAAGCTAATAATGACAACTGCAATGGATAACCATGTATGACTTCTTCTGGTCTTCTGAAAGTTCAAATACCAATATATCATGAAATGGACAATTTTTTTGCCACTTAATTTCAATATGAAGTTATATTATTTGATCATTACAATATAATGTGGCAAACACAAGCAGAACACTCTAGTAGTAAGGTAGCAACTGGATAAAGATTTTTTTTACTTACGAATGGGCATGAGATTCCGATTGTTTATGTTTGGATTATAACGAACTATCTACTCTCTTTCTCTTATCCTTTCCATTCCCATTTAAAAAATGAAGTCCTAAGCATGTTCCTCTCAAAGACATTATATGAAATTGACTTAAAAATCACTCTATTCGGACATCAGAGGACAAACTTACTAATCTTTCTTCTTTTTTTTGTCAAATTTTAGTAAAAATATGATGGATGGGAATGAGATTCCCATTCCCAGACCAAAAAACTTATCTAAACACAACCTAATCATATTAGGGCATTTTGGTCACTACATATAACTGTTTGCATGCAATTTCACCTCATACCATATTCCTTTTCGATGGTAGATATGCATTAAAGCTGCTATTTAATCAAATGAAACAAAAAAAAAACACCAAATGTTGGGCATGTGAAAAGGATTCCTTACCTGCATGAGCTACATATTGACTAGCCTTGACTGGCTTCTTACAAGCATTGCAGCATACCTTCACAAGTACGATATACAGCAGAAGACAGTAAATATAAGGCTCACATACTCATAATCATATAAAACCAGAAGTCATTATTTTCATGAATCAGATTATTAACATAATTCACTGCAATATACTTCTCAAATAGTTGCATGACTTCATTGTTCTCGTAGAGGCACGCCCTTTATAAGGAAAAATTGATTTCTAGAAAAAAATAATGGTGATAGATGTAACAGGCCACATATAACAAAATGAATCAACTCAGATATTGAATAGAATCATTTGTGCCATGAAAACAATTCACGCTGATTGATCTATAGATATTTCAACTCCCTCAAATTTCCTTTTGTTGAGCTGCGGCCAAAATCAACATGATAGACAAGACAATAATGCAATCTAGGTTAGACCTTTTTTCTCTCTGACCTTCCAACTCACAATTAGGGGTGTGCAAAAAATCCAAAAAAAATCCGATCATGTGCAAACTAATATGGCTCAAGAACCAATTATAATGCAAGACTTGATTATTGTATAGGTTTGCGAGCAGTTCGAATTTTTTTCGGATTATTTGCTCAC
The DNA here is from genome assembly GCA_036897725.1 of Erodium texanum. Classification (NCBI taxonomy): domain Eukaryota; kingdom Viridiplantae; phylum Streptophyta; class Magnoliopsida; order Geraniales; family Geraniaceae; genus Erodium; species Erodium texanum. The sequence goes on along the minus strand of JAYMSW010002587.1, from coordinate 6,502 downwards.
CCCTACTCACAATCACAAGGTCGATGTTAGCATGACAAGCTTCTTACCGTGATATCACAATGCAATAAGATATTAATATAATATATTAATATTAACCAGAGAAATAACCAAAGAATAATGTAAACATTACCAACTGCAACGGATCAGTCATAGGCTTCAAACCAAAGACATGCATATCTGCAGTATGAAACACCAATCAGTTACAAAACCCTGTCCCAAGCAAAGTTAAAACCTGAATAGAAACTATAAAATGTTATCCAATCAATACTTGTAATTATAGAAGACACGTCAACTCGCGTACCCTAACACCATGACAAAATGATTTCTCTTCCTTCATATATAACTTAGCCCATTTGAAATTAGGTTATATACACAACATAATATCACCACTAACTAAAGAATATCTATACCTAACCTAGGCTTAGAGCTGCAAATGACTGTTTCCCTGCATCTCTCAAAATGGAGCAAAGCATGCAGATCACTAGTCCACAACACCAAAACAGATAGATCCAGGGGAATTGTTTCTAACTAGAGATAACATGTGTTAGGGCTAGACATCAGTGATAATAAGCATCCTAGCCGTATAGATGCAAGTAAGTTGAATTAGAATATGGGTATCGTAAAGGCTAAACTCATATTTCTCAAACCAACCACTCTATGCAGGACAATGAACCAACAGCTTCCTACCAATTTGATGAACACTCATGTGCCAGTAATAGTATCAATTAATCAGTGAACAAATTTGGATAATGTGGGTATAGAATCAGTTTCTGGTGGAACGGACCCTACTCTTTGCTTAGAATATCAAAAGGCATGATATATGCATCGAAGGGAGAAAACCCCCCCTATGCATCATTTGATAGCAAGTGTAATATATACCACAGTAGAAAAAACAGAGATACCCTACACTGGGGAAAAGATATGGCACCAAGCATTGAATAAGGTAGATACATCGTAGTAGACTTCATTGGTATTTTCAAAATAAACGTATAAAATGTATGAGTCAATGTAGCTTTACACGATATGAAATCACCTTCTTCATCAAGTAAATTTGCTTCATCTGCTTCACGTAATTCTCTGTACAAATATTGTGCAGCTAATTTCTGATGGCTAACTTCCTCTGTTAATGGAAGAAAACTAATAAGAAATTTGAAAAAAAAGTTATGAAGTATGCTTTGGCATATAAATCATAAATACTCAAGTGTCAAAGAGACACACTGGGACAGATACAAATAAATCTCAGTTGGGGGGGGGCAATGTAATGAATGATTCAAAATTCAAGTACATTTGTTCATTAAATTGTTGGGAGCAAGAGTCATGATTTTATCAAAATGTGAGGGGAAAATGTCTAATTCTTAAAGCAAACTGGAGAAAATATAAAACAAACAATAAATTTAGTTAAGCCTTTCGTAGCTCCGTCGCTGGAGGCACATGGTGTGTGCGTGAAATGGTTACGCATGCATGCAGTTTCTTTCACCCATAATAAATTGTGTTCCTTTTAACAATGTTGTCAATGGCAGCTTCATATTTACTGAAGTAAAATAGTCCCACAATACCAGCTATAGTGCGTGAAAAACTTTCTGCTTCTAGAAGCCTGGCCATGACTGCCATTCTCCCACTTCCAATTGGGCATACCATTTGGGCTAAAATTATCAGAATACCTGTAATGTAACATAAAAAATTAAAGCACATAGAGACAATAACACAAGGCAGCAAGCTCAATCACAGGATTCATAGCAATTATTCAGCATATGCAAGCCCAATGACCACGACCACCCATATTAGTAACTTATATGTGGTACAAATTAGAAAGAAAAAAAAATACAGTCAAAAGGTTAAGACCCGCAAGTTGGGAGCTCTCCAAATGAGGAAATAAGTCAAATTTAACCAAATGATCCAACTTCAAACCGCATTCACATCATACACATGCAATTCAATTTCATAGTCTTTTCCATCCACTAAATTGCTTTCACTAGCGAATAAGAAACAAAAACAACCCAAAACCCTAGCTAAAAATCAAACAATTACAGAACTAAGCGCAAGATAATCAATAATCCCAAATTACAAAATTACCAGAATGTGGATGGACCAAAATTCTCTGCAGACAAACAATGGAAATGGCCGAAAGCAGTGGGGAGGTCGGAATCAGAGGGAAGTAGAACTGATCTTTACAGAGAGGTCGAAGACGATGGAAATGTCCGTTGAATGCGCGAAGAACAGCGCCAACGGCAGAGGCGAGGCCCGATAGCGAGATTCGTACGGAAACGGAGGAGATTTGAGCGACAGTGACGTATAAGAGAAAGAGAGAAGGGGATCGAGCTCGGTCTCAGGATCTTCTCCTTCTCCAGTAGAGGAGAGAGAAGGAGAGACGCTCAATTTGAAAGGATGGACTCCACTCTGATTCCGTTTGTTCACCCATTCTTCTTATTTCCGATACCCATTTTTCTAGTTAGAAAAATAATAAACAAAATCAAGTTTTATTTCTTTTATTCTTTTCTTTATACAAAAATTATCATATATATCTTTGGAAGATATACATAATAGTTGTTGATCGGATAGGACAATAACTCTTACGTATACTAGATAAAGACCTAGATCGTTATAAAAGCAAACACTGATAGACTAGAACCAGTCAAAACTGATATCAATATTAACTAATAACACTAACCGAAATACAATAAAACTGATACAAGTCTACCACACACAAGCAATCCTCGTGGACTGAAAAGCACGACGACTGAACTAGCGTCAAGACGAATCGAACAGTCCAGACAAAGCTAGGCAGTGTCGGCCACACTTCGACAGACACCGACTAGGATCAATGGAAAACGAACGATAGACACAGACGACCACTAACACACCAGGGTCCAGGTTGGAGCTGCCGACGCTTGGTCTGGGATCCCCAACCAAGCTTCATCGGTAGCGTCAAAATGCTGCCAGCCTCTTGTCTATGGTTTGCTGTAAATATGTAAATCTTATTTATCAACCTATCATTTTTATTTATTTGTTAATTACGTGGATATGAGAATCAATTTAATTTGTATTTATTTGTTCAATTAGAGTATTTGATAAAATGTTATTATAACTTCTTTTTTTCTCAAAATCACTTCGATATCCATTTTTGTTTGTGGGGAAGTATAACATAAAAAAACTATTCTAGTTGATTGAGTAAACTTCATTACATGAGATTTAAAATGTAGTGTATGAAAAGGTCGCCCTAGTGATCTCTCTTCATTTATTAACAAAATAAAATTTTATCGTGTAATTTACAACAAAGTAAAAATAGTTAACTTAATCAAAACTTTACTCCACATATACTCTTAGAAATTTATTGGGATTTAAAGTTATGATCTTGACGGACGAAAGAGTTTATTAAATCATAAAATCAATCTTAATGATAATATTCAAATTTTGACGATTCTATGGTGATGTTCCACGAAACCCTTCTTCTGCTTATATATAACATGTCAATTGTCAAATCCTCTCAACTTAATTGTGATAGAATCTTTCTCTAAAGAACTCTGTTACAATACAAATCCTTTTAATAATCTTAGAAGGACCAAGTCGACCCTTTCAACTCACACAACTCATATTGATGAATACAAGCTGAAACTTCATACATTACCAGAGTAGAGCTCCATTAATTTATGGAGTTTCAGCTTGTATCCTCTCTCTTCAAATATGAATTGAATCCATGGATTTGCATAAGTTGATAGCTCTCATAGCCCAGCTTTTGTTTCTGTTAAAACATTGTCTTAAGAGTAAAGACAATGTATTACGGAGGATTTGTCAGTTACGTATAAGAGAAAAGATGAAAGTGTAACGACGGAGTTTTTGAGGTGTTCAATGGTGAATTTCAATTTCTCCGAATTTTTCTCAATTATGATGTCAATTCAATAGTAATTGTTAAAATTTCGTCCGTACGGTTTCAAATAAGTAATCAAATAGCCTGTTACAGTGGCTCTTTGCTCATGATGTCATCATTTCTTTAAAGACTAATATTGTTAGGACATCAAAGTGACCGAGGAACCAACGCATTACGTGATTAATATCAATTAATCTAAAATTGGATTTGCAATCCTCGTTTGATCCGAACTGTGTGCATGTGCGTTGTTGTTGCTCCACATGCTCACTAACATGTACACGTGGATAATTAGGCAGGTAAAACACACTGAACTGTGTCAACTAAGTGCCGACGCGCCTTTCTAGAACGACTCTATATTTTGGTGTGGCCTTTTCATTTCATGTCTTGATTAACAAACAAGAAAGATTCCAATAGTGGGTGGCACCGGAATCTGTCACGCCGGAGGTCCCGCCCCACTCTCCACATGCAAGTCACGTGCGCGTACCCTCAAATAAAGGATTCCGAGAAGTAAGTAGGTCCCACAACCCATACCCAAAACCTATCCCATCATCGATCCTATATATACACACGCGCTCTACGAGTCCAAGTCCAAGCAAGGTGAAGAAGATCGAGAGTTTATATATAAGCTATGTCTGGCGTGTGGGTGTTCAACAAAGGAGTGGTGCGGCTGGTGGAGAACCCGAAGGCGGAGTCGTACGACGGGCGGAGGAAAGTGCTGGTCCACCTGCCGACGGAGGAGGTGATGACGTCGTACGGTGTTCTGCAGCGGAAGCTGGCGGCGCTGGGGTGGGAGAGGTACTATAATGACCCGGAGCTACTCCAGTACCACAAAACGTCGTCGCTCGACCTCATCTCTCTGCCCAAAGACTTCAACAAGTTCAAACCCATGCACATGTTCGACATCGTCGTCAAGAACCGCAACATCTTCCAAGTTAGGGATGCCTAGCACACGTACCATAACGTTAATACGTTAACATATGACGTAATGTTATCTTCTTTATGTGTCTATGATGATTTCTTTTGTTGTGGTTTGCATTAGACTTTTCTGTTTAATTTGTACATGTTTTGTTGTTCTCGTGACTACTGTGTAATGAAGTTTGATGTGCTATCCATTTGATCTAGTGTAAAATTGTTATTATTTGGATTGATTATCTTAAATTATCTTATGATTTATCTTATCTAATTACTAAGCGGTAATTAAAAACCAAGTTACACATTATACCTCAACTGGTTATAATTATATCCTACTGTATTTCGCATAACAATACGCATATTCCGTAAAAAATAATCAACTGCAGCCTCTTGAACATGGCAGCTTTTGTGGATATTGGATTGTGACTTGATGTGTCTATTTGCATCATGTATGACGTAGACTAAGCGAGTGAAGTAACACTAAGTCACTAACTAGTAACTAGTACTCCAATAAAATATATATACCTATGATCTGACACGTGACCCTATTGTTCTGATTGTCCTAATGTAAAGAGTTGAGCACAGCCTTCTCACTTGGCCCGCATGATCTTGATCCGAGCCAAACACAAGCCTATTCACATTCAGGAATGTTGATGAATCCAATCATATAATATAATACTATAAATATCAGGTTAAGCTTTTAATAAAAAAAATACTTCCAAATTATAATAGAGATTTTGCTATAGAAAACAAGAATATAGTGAAAATAGTAAAGCCCATGCCCTGCGGTAGTGCCCCAAAATCGAAGGTGACCTTCCAAATTAACTTTGGGAGGAAGAGCGTAATGGTTGACAGCTGGAGACACCCTATGAGCCAAAATGTGGTACAGTAGATAGAGTCCTATTGGCACCTACAGCCATACTATTCAATTAATTCAAAATGTTTGAAAGTGTTTTTAGTTTGATTTATGAGTCCCTATTCAGAAGTGTTGTGAAATGGAAAACATATTCTCAAAGATGAATTTTGTTATTGACTGATGAAACATACTGGATCAAGTGAGTAATTAAGCATGGTTGGGTAAGATTGTTGTGGGGACGTGGAAACCCAGCCCATGCATATGCATATGCATGAAGAAGAAGAAGAATAAAGCGTCTATGCCCATCCCTCCCAATGGGTTCTCTCTAGATGCAGACTTCACTTTTCATTCACTTGTCATTTTCCTTTGGATATTATATTCATATTGGATCATTCCTATGCCTACTGTTTGATACTCATTGCAAGAGCTCCTCCAATCCAATTCATCATGGATGTGTGCAAATTCAATATATATATATATGATTGCATTCAAGTGAAAACTCTAAAAGAGTGTAAAAATGAGAAACTCTTTATAGTCGTTGGATCCATCACTTTTAGTGATTCAGATTAAATGATGGCATGTTGATAATTAAGTGAATTAGTTTATCTATTTTAGTTATTCAATATCAAACCAAGAGCAAATTAGTACTTTCAAAATCCTCATAATGATTTCATCTTTTTACTTTTCCTATTCCTAACATACTATATCTCTTCCCCTTCCCAACAAACCATATCTCTTCCTCTTCATGTGCTCTCGTTCTTCAAGCTTCATCTCTTCGTGGAGGATGATGAACATCAACTACTTGTGGCTACAGAGATGAAGGCAACACCAAAGGAGGCGACATGGAAGATGGAGGAGCTAAGCCACAG
>JAYMSW010002586.1:0-13589 GCA_036897725.1 Erodium texanum | reverse complement strand
TCAGAGGAGTCGGGTACCCATCGGATTCGGGGTTTTTTTTGCCATCCCTACATATATTTTAAATGGTTTAGGGTTCAATTTTTAGAGGTTTAGGGTTCAATGTTTAACGTTTAAGGTTTAGGGGTTTAAGGTTTATGGTTTAGTGTTTAGGGTTTAAAATATATGCTTCACTGGTCTTGTTTTGTAGATCTCGAGAAAAGAAAAATATTGGCCCTGGAACGAAGTAAATCAGAATTCAAACAAAGCGGTAATGGACAAAAGAATAAAAATGGTGAAAGCTGAGTAATTACACCAAATCGTGACAAGTGACAGCATCAGCCCTTTGATGAAAAATTGAATGGCTGAAATTAGACCATTGGTTTGTATTTTAACAACAAGTTTGTACTAGAACCTAGACCCTGTTTCTTAGCATGGTATCAGAGCTTGCAAAGACAAAAATGTGATCTCCTTCCATACGCTTAGGTCATAGCAATGACTGACAAAGGGAGGATTGATCCTTCTTTTCCATACTTCTTTGGTGCAGGAGATCAACCCGGAAATTTGATCACTCATGTGATCTCGAAGGGCGAAAACTATTTAGTGTGGTTTTGGGCAATTACCTTGTCCCTAAGATCTCTCTGGAAAGTTGTCTTTTTTGATGGAATCATAAGCAAATCGACTGGCAAGAAACGGATTCTGGATTGGGAAACTAATAATTCCATGCTTGTTTCATGGGCTTTACAAACTATTGATTCAAGGTTGTGACATCCACCCCGTACGTGAATGAGATGAAGAAGCTTTGGGATTACCTCGAGAAGAGGTTTTACGTGTCCGCTGGTCCTCATTTACAACAATTAAGGGTAAAAATCACCAACGGTAAGCAAACCAAAAATGTGTCAATTGACAATTATTATAATACGTTTATGCGTTTTTTTATGATTTGAATCAAATTAAACCTCCGTAAGGGTGTGAATGTGGGAATTGCACTTGTGACGTCGCTATAAAATATGCCGTTGATAGGGAAAAAAAGAAATTACATCACTTTTTAATTGGTGTAGATGATGATCTTTGTGCTATGGTACAAACAAATTTATTATCACAAAAAAACCTACAACTACTTTTCAGGGAGCACTACAAGCCCTTTTGTATAAGGAGCTTTCTTGTGGTATTGTCAAAGGGAAATATGAAAAGGAGAAAGATGAAGCTCATGTATATGCATGGAAGGGAACTTTGGATCATCGATACAAGTTTAAATTATCTTACTCACATTGTAAAATATATGAGCATGAGAGTAGCACATGCATTAAGATTCATAGCTATCCGGAGTGGTGGCCAGATAAGTCTTGCAAGGGAGTTGAGGGCTTGCGAATATCTTTGAGAATTTTGCTGCAGCATCTGCTTGAAGTAAAATTGGTCATGTTCGTGCCTATGCAGTGAGCAACACCATTAGTGGGGAAGCAATAACGAGCAATGGTTAAGGCCCTGAGAAGGTTAAGGCCCTCTTGAACATGATAAACCATCAAAAACAAGATAAAATGATTGGTAAGCGCTCCTCTTCACCTTTATCAGATGATAAAGTCTAGCCCTTATCATATATCAAGGATATGGCTCATCATGTATCGTTGATAGATACTAAGAGTAGTCATATATGTATAGGGCCCCCTCACTATCACCTATATTAGCTGTGTACTGTCCATGTACTCATTGTTCAATACACATCACATACACCCTTTGAACTCTATTATTGACTTGGTATTAGAGCTTCGATCTCTCTGCTCATGGCATCTTCAGCTGCTTCTCAATCTTCTTCCTCTAGCACCGCTGCCACTTCTCAAACTCTCCAAACAACATCACTGCCCGCTATGCTCTCATCGTCTTCCATCTTCCCAACATCTGTTCCGCACCAATCCTTTGTCGTGAAGCTCACTGGTCCCAAAACCTTCATGCCTTGGAAACTACAATTCCAGCCCCTCCCGAACATGCATGATTGGTTATTGTCAACAATAACCCCGTCGGCCTCGACTATCTCCAATCCAACGACTCAGACAATTCGACCTAACCAGTACTATGCTACCTAGTACCAGAAGGATCAGATGTTATTCTCGTGGATTTTATAGTTCATATCAGAGGACTGTCACCAACATCTCCAATGGGTGACTATATCTACTCAAGCATGGTCTGCTCTAGCCACGGCCTATGGTGTCGTGAGCAATGCTTAGTGCAACAAATTCTCTTGGAGGTCCATAGTCTAACTAAGGAGGACAAATCTGTCAGACACTTTCTTCATCAAGCAAAAGTGCTATCTGATTCCCTTGCGCTTGCAGGTTCTCCTATCACAGATTTTGACTTTAATGTTGTCATATTTCGCAGGCTTGGGGTTAGATTATAATGGTATTATCGGAGCTCTCCTGCAATGATCAGATCCTATCATTTTTTCTGATCTACACGACCAACTAGTGTCATATGAACTACTATTGAATGCTCAACAAGGCTCCATGCCTCTGGCCAATATAGCTCACACTGCACAATCGGCCTATTCAGTTCGAAACTATGCCCCCCCCACAGTTTCGTGGTTGGGGGTCGAGGCAGCCATAGAGGACGTCGTGGTTCCAATTATGATCAACGTCTAGGTTGCCAGATTTGTGGCCTTAATAACCATGTGGCTGCATCCTATCGTTGCTAGTTTGACACTTCCTTCAACTCGCATGCTCAAAGCTTTAGATGGAATAGTCAGGACCCTACCGGATTAGCTCAAAGTCATGTTCCAATTTTACCGCCTCAGGTCATTCAGGATGATCCCTTACAACTCTGGATACCCGACTCAGGTGTGACACATCATGTAACACCCGACATTGAATCCCTCACTACATCCACACCTTATCGAGGTTGAATCGTTTAGTTGTCGATAATGGTCTACTTTATATATCATGTTGGTCATAGCCTTCTTCCAACCCAAACTTTGCCTCTGCCTCTCAATCTTAATTCTGTTTTCCATATACCTACAATCACAAAACCACTCCTTTCAGTTAAAAATTATGCACTGATAATGATTGTACAGTTGAGTTTGATGCTCTTAATTATGTTGTGAAGAATCAGAGGACCAAGAATGTTCTAATTCGAGGAAAGAGTGATGGTGGACTCTATCGGTTGCTCAAGACACCCAGTCACATTGGTTCGCTTGTCTTAGCTCTTCTATCCTCTCTAGATGTTGGACATGCTAGATTGGGCATCCCAACTATCAGACTCTATGACGTCTTGTCAACCAGTTTTAACTGCCATGCTCTACAAAAAGCCAAAAACGGAACAGTGTCACGCTTGCTGTCTGGGAAAGTCTTGCCGTTTGTCTCGGTCTTTAACAAATAATCGTTGTCTTTCTCCTCTAGAGTTTTTACATCTGATGTGTAAGGACCAACTCTCATGACTTCTTTATTTGGTTTCAAGTATTTTATTATTTTTATTGATGACTACTCGCTGTTTACATGGTTTTTCCCTTTTACAAATAAAAGTGACACTTTTCCTAAGTTCCATCAACTTAAGCTTTTTTTGTTGAGAAGCAATTCAATTCTTTTTATTAAGGCTGTTAACTCTAATTGGTGTGGTGAGTAAAGAACTGTCAATACATATCGACATTCTGAGGGTATTCATCATAGGCTTACATGTCCCCGTACTCATGAACAGAATGACAGAGCTGAGAGAAAAATTCATGCCATTGTTGACACTGGTTTAGCTCTCCTTGCTTAGTCTGGCACTCCATTTAAGTACTGGGAATTTTCCTTTGAAACATCAATCTATCTTATTAATTGTTTACCGTGTACATCGTTAAACAATCAAATTCCTTTTACATTATTGTTCAATGCTACTCCAGATTATTCTCTTTTAAAGATATTTGGGTGTGCGGTTTACCCTCTCCTTCGACCATATACTCGTCATAAGTTTGAGTTTAGGTCTAAACAATGTATTTTCCTTGGGTACTCTCCGTCGCACATGGGGTATATGTGTCTTGACAAAGATATGGGACGTATTTATATTGCTCGGCATGCCCGTTTTGATGAAAAGGTATTCCTGTTCCAGTCTATATCACCTTCTTCTTCTCCTATATCACATGCTTCAGCTCCCGTTGTCCCTCTTCTTCATACTATTCTACCGTGTTTGGGATCATTCCCTGGAGTCTCACCATCACCAGCTCTTTCGGCCCAAGAACAAACTGGTACGGTCTCTTTGCCACTCAATTCAGACGTATCTCCTCTATCTTTTCAATCGTATGTACCAATCAAGGACAATGCTGCTTCATCCTCCCCGTTATCTCCCAACTCCGCAACTATCATACTCGTACCCAACTTGCCAGAGCCATCTCAAACATTGTAACCACCATCCCTTCTCGTACTTGAGAACCTACCACCAGCTCCTATTCGAACCCATCCCATGGTCTGGTGCCCAAATCCTAATCCTCATACATTTATTGCCACATCTTCTATCCCCGTAGAACCATCTACCTATAAACAAGCGGTAAAGCATCCTGAGTGGCAAGAGGTAATGGAAACCGAGACGAAGGCTTTGCGTCAAAATGGAACTTGGGATCTGTTTCCTCCTCCAACTCATGCAAATGTTGTTGGTAACAGATGGATTTTTAAGCTTAAACGTGAAGATGATGGCTCCATTGACAGGTATAAAGCCCATGTTATGGCACGGGGGTTCACTCAAGAGTATGGTGTGGACTACAACGAGACATTCAGTCCCGTAGTTAAACTCATAACAATCAGGACCGTTCTTACCATTGTAGTTTCTCAAGGATGGGCTTTACGATAACTTGATGTGAGAAATGCTTTTTTGAATGATGACCTACATGAGACAGTTTATATGTCTTAACCTCAAGGATTTGTTGACTTTGAGGTACCATCTTATGTTTTCCATCTCTGCAAGTCTCTGTACGACCTCAAACAAGCACCGCGTGCATTGTTTCACAGGCTCAGTTCTTTTTGCTAAAGCTTGGCTTCATAGGTTCACAATCTGATTTGTCTTTTTTTGTTTACAAAGTTTCTGGTCATTCGATTTTCTTGTTGGTACATATGGACACTAATTGGTCGGTTATCTTTTGATTTTATGCTTCGTGACCTTGGAATGCTTCACTACTTTTTGGGTATATAGGTTCTTAAACACCATAATGGGTTACTGTTGTCTCAGCAACAATACTTTAAGGAGATATTGGACCTGGCAAGCATGAAGAATTGCAAACCGTGCCCTACTCCGTTATGCTCAAAGGACATTTTGGCTAATCTTTTTCCACCAAAGTTGGTGTTCTATATCGAATACTTTGTGGTAGTCTTTAGTATGCTACTATCATGAAGCCAGACTTATCATTTGCTGCCAACAAGCTGTGCCAGTTCAAGCACCAACCGACTAAGGAGCATTTTTCGAGCATTGAAACGGACTCTGCGTTTTCTTCAAGGGACTTCCATGGATGGTTTTCTCATTGCCAAAGCCTCATTGACTACACTAATGGATTTTGGTGGTGCATATTGGGCTGGATGACCTGATGACCGCAAGTCCATCGGTGGGTTTCTTGTCTACTTAAGCCCTAATCTGATTGCTTGGAGCTTAAGAAAACAAAAGACAGTTGCTCGGTCATCTACAGAGTCGGAATTCAAGGCTGTTGCTGATGTCTATGTCGAGATCAAATGGCTTTAGTGATTGTTGTCTAAACTTGGAATCTTATTGGATTGTCCTCCTTATATCTGGTGTGATAACGTAGGTGGAATATATACTTGTCCTCAAACCCAGCATTCTCGACCAGAACAAGAGACGTTGAGGTTGATTTTCACTTTGTCAATTAATTGGTTATGCATAAAACTGTCACTGTTTCCCCTCTCTCCTCGGCGGATCAGCTGGCTAATGTGCTTACCAAGCCACTTCCTCGCATTCCATTCCAACAATTTTGGTCCAAGCTTCATCTTCTCTCCACTTTGACTTCAGCTTTTGGGGCGTATCAGATGAGAAAGTCTAGCCTTTATCATATATCAAGGATAGGGCTCATCATGTATTACTGGTAGATACTAAGAGTAGTCATACATGTATAGGACTCACTCACTATCACCTATATTATCTGTGTACTGTCTATGTACTCATTATTGAATACACATCACATATACACTCTGAACTCCATTGTTGACTACCTTAGATAATTGATTCAGGAGCTGATCATCATGTAACTGGTAATGAATTGTGCTTAACCGATGTATACTCAATAATGTCGTTTCCGGTTGTTCTTCCTGATAGTAATGAAGTTGTGGCTACAAAAAGGGGTCATGTGGTAGTGGGTGACAAACTCATACTTGAACATGTTTTATTTTTTCCTCAGTTATATTGAAATTTAATTTGGGTGTCTCAAATAATTGATGATTTGTGTTGTTATCTCACAATCACAGATTCTTTATGTGCTATACAAGACCAACATTCGGGGAGCCTGATTGGAGCCGATGAACAAAAGGATGGACTCTATTACTATCGACGTATTCCTATAATATGTGCAGTACAAGTTCCGCAGATCTCTGAATTTGAGTTATGACATAGAAGAATGGGACATCCGTTGGATAAAGTCATCAAGTTTGTTCTTGCTCTTCGTACTAGTTCTTGTAAGAGAACACTTAAGAAAGAATGTGATGTTTGTCCTCAAGGAAAACAAACACATGCTAGTTTTCCAGCAAGTGATAGTAGAGTTCAAAGGATTTTTAAATTAATACATTGTGATTCATGGGGTCGTATAGAACTCCTTCTACTTGTGGTGCAAGATATTTTTTTTAAAACTTTGGTTGATGATTATTCTAGATGTGTTTGGGTTTATTTGTTAACATCTAAAACTGAGGTTTATCTACATTTCGCTCTTTTTTTTTCAATGATTGAACGCAAATTTGAGGTGTCGGTCAAATTGATGAGAAGCGATAACGGAGCCGAGTTTCGATGTATGTCACCGGACTTTGAAGAAAATGTCATTCTTTTTTCAGAATTTTTGTGTTGGCATTGACACACTGGAAACTTACCTAATACAATTGGTAAATTCCTACAAGGTGCGTGACACAGTAGTGTACCAGTCAAAGTAATACAGTGCTCTGTAAACAAAGACGTCGAGGTATCGAATCCACGGGACACTAATAATGCTAGCCTTTCTAGTTGTGATATATCTTATCTTGGGTTTTGAAAAGATTTTGGTTGAAATGATGTTGAGAATAAAAGTAACAAAATACAAATATCATGCAAAGTGAGTAAATTGAATAGAGTAGTAGGCAGGTTTAAGTGATATCAAGTTTAACCGAAATCTAGGATTTATGGGTTCATAAGGCTCCATCCATAGCAATAAGTCTAATACAATGATAAGTTATTGACATACTAAAAATGTGTAGCGGTTTACTCTTAAACTAGTTCTAACCCCATCCGGGTGTATTAGTTCCTTAAAGTGATTATTCATCATACCAATTTACGATTGAGTTTCCAAGGCTAGTGATGGAAATAATCCAAAGGCATAAATTTCTATGTACACACTAACCCTAAACCCTAACGAAGGTCTATAGCTACCGCCAAAGTTGGCCCTAGTCATGCTAAGGTCAGTTATATCAAGTTCTGGGCCAATGTATTAATGCCCTGCCAAGGCGCCATTAATGATTTAAAATCAATTCCTTAAGTTATCAATTTAGGTTTAGCATTAATTGCTCACAAGATATATATCTTATTAGAAAAGTCAATACGCAAGTCATTAAACTACTTTGTTGCCATGGAATTACAAACCCTAATCCCCCATAGTCCTAGATTATGGAGTTTAGTTGTTCATGCTTGAACTAAAAGACAAACAATAAGAAGTAAACATAGAATTCATATTGATAAAAGTAAATTGATGCAATACCGAAAGACGAATCCTTGAATCCTCCTTATCTTTTTCTTAGTTCTCAAACCTAGTTTTGCTCTAAAAATTCGTGCTCCTTACAATGACTAACCCTGCTTAAACAAAATCCCTAAGTGGCTATTTGTAGAGCTAGAAGAAAACAAAGGGAAAATAGGAAATTCACAGCTTTCCTGATACGGAACGCACAAGTAGACGTGGGTCAGATTCTGGGTCACGTGAGTAGTGACGTGTTCCTTCTTGCATCTCCATTGATTCCAAACCCCCAAACTTCATATATACCTTGGTTGTGACGGATGTTAGCTCATGCATTACGCACTGACTAACATGCGTCCCTCTTCACGTTTGCACTGAAGCTGCTCCCGGATTCTGGTCATGACACCCTGACGTGAGTGATAACGTGCGTTAGAGAGTGCGTGATGTACTTCCAGACGCATGTTAACTTCTACATCCTGCTATGGTTTGCTCTCTGTCTGGCCAAGTCATTTGATAAACCCATACGTAGCTCATGGCACGCATTGGCTGGCCCGTGATGGGCTCAGTGACGCGGGTCACAAAGCTGATCTAGGCTTCCTTGATCCTGACTTAGCTGTTTTTGCTCCTTTTCACCTTTCTTTCACTCTTTTCCACCGCACAAGGTTAGAAAACCATAAAAGCATACAATTGGATATAACAAAGTCTTATTGCACTCAAAATGGGAACGAAATGGATTTAAAGTAAGTGAATAAGTATTTATTTAAGATGCAAGATGCACTTGCATCAGGTACACCACAACAAAATGGTTGTGTTAAACGCAAGCATCACCATATATTAAATGTGGGGCGCGCTTTGATGTTTCAAGGTAATATGCCTATTCATTTTTAGGGAGAATGTATGATCAGGGAGGTTTACTTGATTAATCGCACTCCATCTTAATTATTGTATTACAAGACACCGTATGAGATTTTATTTGGTCAAGCACCCAGTTTTAATGAAGTAAGAGTTTTCGGTTCACTTTGCTTTGCATATAATCAAAAGCCTACAAGGGATAAATTTGCACCACAGAGTAGGAAGTGTGTTTTTGGGCTATCCTCATGGAAAATAGGGTTGGAAGTTGTATGATCTTGAGACATGTGGAACTTTTTTTGTCACTTGAGGTTAAGTTTTGCGAGAATGAGTTTCCATTTGCTCTAAGAACAAGGTCAAATGTGGCCTTTACTAACACCGTGGAGGTCTACGAGATGTTCCCTACAAATTTAATAGTTGAAAATTCGGAAGATATTTTTGGGGATGAAGGTGTCATTGCATTTGGCGAAGGTGTCTGGTAATGGTACTCGAAGCATTATAGCATCCAACATACATATTCCGAAAGAAGGACAAAGGAAGTAGAAAGCATCAACTACCACATGAAGTTCATGAGACAATTACGCCTGCTACTACTATGTCACATGATTTGAGGCGTGGGTTGAGAGATAATCGTTCATTGGGTTAGTTACAAGACTTTATTGCACATATGTTCAAATCCATCCTAAAGTTCATTGCCTCCTCCTAGCTCCCCAATAGCCCGGGTCGTGTTTGGGCCTAGGTAGGAAAGGCGACTCTCCAGTCCCCCAAATACAAGCCCATGTTCATTAAAAGCTGAAAAAGCCCAAATTTATACCCAAAAAAACGTGAGTCTTGGAAAAAGCCTTTTTATTGTATCAAAACTTTCAGCCATTTTCGAAAAGGAACATATGGGGCCCATATTTGTTTTCACTTTCCTCCCATTTCTCACATCAGCCAAGCGAAAAGGAATAATGAATATTATATCTATATAAACTATTTTCTTATTTTCTTGCATTTTTCTCTCATTAAGTAAACAGTAGCTACAAAAATATATACATTGTACTATTAGGAGTATTATTTATTATATATTTTAATAGGCTCACTACCTACTATAAACCCATCTTACGTTGTAAACTTGTGAACCTATTGTGGTCACTTGATCAAAATGGATGGGTGGATGGGATTAAACATATCATTAATGGCACAATTGTAAATATATTTAATTTTGAAATTATTTTAGACATTTCACGTGGAGGGGTAAACCTAATTTTTTTTACGGTTTTTTTACTGTTTCGCGTGTGTACTGTAGCACGCGTGTGTTCTATTTGTTTTCCAGTAATGTTCTATTTTTTCCCCGCAATGTTCTATTTGTTTTCCCGTAATGTTCCAAAGTTTAATACATGTTTCGATAATTATTAAACAATAGAATAAATGCATTAAAAATCAAATGGAATTCGATATCATCACCATTCATAAATCAACATTACTTATCGAACATATATAGAACGGTTTTAATACACAATAGAATTTATGCCATGAAAACAATTGAACATCCTCAACACTTTGGAATTCCACTTCGGGGTTTGATAAGTGGCTGAATAGACACCATTCTCTTATCTACTACATGAACCGGTAAGGAAAAACGTTAAAACATATAAGCAAAAAGTTTGGAACCTTAACAATTCAAACGAGATAAAAACAGAACAATAGAAAATATACTGTAAAGTTATAGAACTTTAGTTTCAAACTTTTAGAACAATTACAATCTGATCATTACAGAAGTTAAAAAACCAACCAATTATAGAATAATGTAAATAGAACATATAACGTAAATTAATAGAACATACATTGTAAAACAACATAACATATTGTACTAGGTCAATAGAATGTATATGAACAAAACAATTAGAAGCAATCAACAAAAAGAACAACAGTTTAAAATCAATAGAATGTATGAACAAAACAATTAGAAGCAATCAACAAATAGAACTTTTGATCTAATATGGTAGAACAATTGATCTATTAAAAAAGAACAATTGTTTTAAGACCTCCAGAATTTTCAAACTTGAAGCGATTATAATAGTTCTAAAAGCTTAAATTAGCATGCCTAATTTTTACTAAACTTAAATACCATGAAACAGTTATATCTAAAAGCCATTGGGTCAAATTCATGGCTATATTACCAATGGGTATGCAATCATAAATCTTTGAACTTGCTAAGCAATTGAACTCCCGAAAACGCCAAAAACTGTCCCATACACGGGTCAAATTCATGGCTATTATTACTAATGGTAAAACATCACGATTCAAGATGGTGTACTAAATACAGGGAAGGAATATAAATTTTTCAGAAAAATGAAACAAATGTATGTAAATAAAACAACTACAGCTTAACCTACTCCTATGCCTTTAATTTTGCATTAGGACCTACGCTTACGGGTTGTTATAGTTCTCATGATAAGGTTGTATATTGATGACTATGAGTGTGGTTCCAAATACTAAATACATGTTCAATACTTACATGGTCTATAAAAGCTGCGCACATGATTTTAAACCCACAGATCAAGCAAAGTGTATGAAGAAGACAAATATACAAAGATATACAAATATATAGCAAGGATATCAAACCATGTCTCATACAAATTCTATAACTAACTGTTGTAAGGCTTAAAAACAGAGGTGGATACCTTCGGAGATGGGTACACAGTGAAGCTGAGCTTTGATCAGGCTGGCTGCCTACTAGTCTGGTGTGGAAACCTCTGTACAATTCCAAGGCTGAGACACAACTGCGACTCTTTGTAGCACAGGTTCAGCAACGAGACAACGACCGGAGAACATCATAGAAAAACTATCGTGTCTCTTGTTGTGAACCTTAGCAGGAGACAACGATCACATGTTGCGCTGGAAGGTCCTGAGTCCTAGGGCTGAGGTGCATGTCTTCAAACCAGGGCCGCCGTGGCACGCTCTCACATTCGATTTGATCACCAGCGAAGCATCGCCGTTCCCAGTCGTGGCCGTCGAGGAGGAACTCCGCCACCATCTGCTTCACCTCACATAGTTGATGCGTTGCTCCTCGGCGCGTTGTGAATGTTGCACCTCATAGTAGAAATATTTAGGTTTAGATTCACCATCTCCTTCACGTCCTATATTTAGGTTTGATTTTTTTAAGAAAAATAAATAATAAACTAATAGAAAAAATGTAGAGTAAAAAAAGAGAGACAAAAATACGAAAATAACCCTATGACATCATAAAATGACTAAAATAAAAATGAACTTGGAAGAAATTACAAGTTATGCCATTAATGAACCCAAATCAATCTGGACCATCAGTCAAAACTGATCTAGTGGCTCATATGGGTTCACAAGTTTACAACTTAAAAATAAGTTCACAATAGAGTGTATACCTTAAGAATATTATTCATTTTAGTTTTAAGATGAGTTTTCTACAAAATTACTATACTCATGAAAAGATATTTATAAAAAAAAATTAACTTAACCAATCTTGATGAGAGAGAAATTTACGAAATGAGTTAGTAGTTCTTATGATAAAAGTGATAAAGTGACACAAACCTTTAAAAATCAACTATGAATGTCTAATAAAATCTATATATAAAAAAAAGGCTTTAAAACATTATTTATATTTAAAAGATTTGGTGCCACCCTCACGTTGAAAAAGCTGACTCTGTCATTAACCACGTGAATCACATGTGCATGGAGGTGAGCCACCACTAAGGCCCCAAGGGGGTGCCCCCCCTCAACTTTTTATTTTATTTTGTATATTTTTTTTAAGTTTACGGTTTTCTTCCTTAATTTTCTAATTTCTATATTTTAATTTTCAAATTGATTTTGTTTCTTATTATTAGTGTTTCTAATTCTAGTTAGTATAAAAAATTTAGTTATATCTAATTCATTGGTTGTCTTTTTTCAAAATATTTTTATTTTCCAGTGAAAAAACTAACCGAAGCGAGTCAAGTTGAGTCGATTTTGAGGTTGATTTTTATTTTCGAGCTAAATAAATTCTCAATGTTACAATTTGAAATTAGTAGTCATTTATTGTCTTTTTTTATGTAATACAGACATTTTAAAAATTATTTTATATTATTTTTACGTACCTTGAGAAAAAAATAGTGCCCCCTTGTACTAAGAATCCTGGTTCCGCCACATGATGTGCACCTTTAAATTTTATGAATTTCCATAATTACCGTTAACCACATGGGTTTGGTCTTCTTCTTCTTTGAAACCCAATCAGTAACAAATAATTTTAAAATTAGAAATCAAAACCAGAGCTCAACAACGAAGCAAAAATGGAGATGCAGTAGTAGATTGGTTCGCGAAGAAACCCTAGCTACAAGAAATTGGAAGAAATAGAACAACAAAAATCGAAGAAAAAGAATATCTACTTAGGAGTAGGAATCACCTCCACAATCTCCTTCATAGTCATGTGCGTGATCCTCTACTTCGTGGTCCTAAAGCTCAAAAACGCGACCACCACAATCGATTCAATTGCAATCAAGGACCTAAAGTTCCGATTCGACATTTTGCAAAAAAAATATGAAATAGGGACGTTTTGCAAAAAATCGGAGGAATAAAACCGAGCATGATGAATCTCTGACTAATATGCAATTCCAATGCCATTTTCCCTGCATTTAAGCCTATCCCCCGGAAAGATCAATAATTAGCTTAGTTTTAATAAAACTTCTTTGGATATTATTACTTCGACATGTTTTTCTGATGACATGTGACAAGGAATAGCATGGAGGGACCCTTGAAGGATGAAAGACTACGAGCTCGAAGGCCCAAGGAAGAGGAAGCAGAAAAGTCAAAGTCAATATTCCAATTTTCCAAGCGTCGACTCACCTCTCGACGCAGATCGGAGGGTGCGTCGAGCATACGTGGACCTGCCAGATCAATGTGGCAC
>JAYMSW010002585.1:0-13589 GCA_036897725.1 Erodium texanum | reverse complement strand
TTTGAGAGTAAGATTCTCATTCACACATTGTCCGTTTAAAGCTTATAGTTCCTAATCAAATGCAAGCTCGAACTTGAGAACACGATATCACCTACTTAATCTCTAGTGTGCGTATGCCTTGAAAGTTCTTTTCTCTTGAACTCAAAACTTATTTAGTTGCTTTGGTAAATTTACTATTGCATTCCTTATCTTCATTTTAAGAAAATATCAAAAATTGTCCTCAAACCTTTTCGACTTGGATTAGCTTATCTAGAATTAATACTCCCAAGTGATTCTCATTAATAACAATTCCCTATAGGTTCTAGGAAAGGCGAGAAATACTTCCTAATTTTTATTACTTGCGTCGACCGGAGTTTACTTGCTCCATCAGAAATTCATTCATTTAAGTACAAACTGAATAATTTTTTCAAATCTGAGTCCCGATAAATTTGATATCAGTTCGACTCATTTACATCTTCCTATCTAAGAGGTCTCCTCTTCTGGACTTGGATTGTACTGGCGTACAGGACTATATTTCCAGCAATAATATCACAATCTACACAACAAGTGATTGTTCACTGCCTGTAAACTGAAACATTTTCCCATTTCTTTGAAACAATAATACAACCATTTAGTGCTGAGGAAAGGAGCTTCGTGAACAAAAATGATGGCACTTAGCAGGGTATGAATATGGATGCAAACAAGAGCAGCGAGAAACATCAAGGCAACAGGGAAAAGAAGACTAAGGGCACGGAAGACGAGAATTATACAGGAATTGAGTGTATCCTCTACATGTTCCCACCGGTGCTTTGTCATCAAAATGCAGTCCGGGGAGAATAAGAGCGAAGTCCCAACCCACAGCTCGAGAAAATGGACCACTCAAATGTAGCTTATCCGCATTCCTGTACCGCATTTCACTTTGCATGTTAGTGTAGTCCTAGAGACAGGCCTAGTTTACCTAATGTCAAAACAAGAAGACACGGGAACTTACAATCATCAACAAGACTTTCTCTTGTCAACCTTTAGGTGAACGTTAAACCACTTCTTTTTAGGCTTGTCCTTCGACATAGATCTCTTGTCCCTTACTTCACCATCTTCTTTGGCCTCCCCTGAAGCACCGCTGCTTCTGCTTCTACTGTTGCTACGTGTCATGGGTGGAGCAGTTGTGTAAGATGCATGAAGTTCATTCCTTTGCTTAAGAAGATCATCAATCTGAAAACCCAACGTTGAACAGTAATTTCAGGCAAAACTCCATGTTAATGTTTGAAGATTATCAATCTGAAAATTCAATGTGTGCGTAAAAACAACATATTTGTTAATGTAGTAATTTTCGAACTTTACTCACTGCTTGCATTTCCTGTGCATATCTACTAGTCATCTCCG
Source organism: Erodium texanum (assembly GCA_036897725.1). NCBI lineage: Eukaryota > Viridiplantae > Streptophyta > Magnoliopsida > Geraniales > Geraniaceae > Erodium > Erodium texanum. The sequence continues at coordinate 12,227 of JAYMSW010002585.1, read as the reverse complement.
TAAACTGGGCAAGGACCTGTGAGAACTCCTTGTGAATATATTAACAAGAAAAGAGTTGTGTATAACTACATGCAGTGTCATTGTCAAAACGTACCTCTCTATACTCGGCTTCAAATTTTGATATTTCTGCTCTTTTTGTCAGAATTTGAGACTCGGCTGCTCTGAGATACTCTTTTTCTTCCATAAAAGTCTCTGCACATATTGCTTCTATTGTGTAGCTTGCACTTTTAAAAAAGTTATCACCTGAAACACATGTAAGACAGTAAGAATTGTTTATGTATGAGCAACATATGCCTAATTGAAAAAAAGAGACATAGATGAACTGACCATAAATGGCAAATATATGGGTGCCAGCCTTTAGTTCATTTATTTCACATGGCTGAAACCCTTCCAGCCTTTTGAAGAAAGCAGTGTCAGGGTCTTTTGCAGCAGCAATCTGACATATCCAGAGACCAAACAGCCAATTGATGAACAAACCAATTTGAAGACAAATGAAAGAAGATAATGTTATCCCTTCTCTCTAAGAGAGAGATAGAGAGAGATTTATTAGCTTACCGAGTTGACTGTCTGACCAAACCGGTAAACTGGAAAACCAAGGAAATACATTCCAGCAGATGTAACTTTACCTGTTTTGACACTGTCCTCCTACAACAAAGAAGTTGTATGTGAGTGTCTAGAGTAAATGAACAGGTGGCTTAAGGCATGTTAAAAACTAAAGACATGAACATATGCTAATGAAAGCAGAGAGGTTCATAGAGAGATGTTGGATTCTTATTTTCATCTATTCGTGTATACCATAGTCTAAAGAAATATACACCTGCAATGCAAGGCTTAATCCTCCACTCTCTTCTCGATCAAAGTACAATAACTGCACAAAGCCAACTACGTGTCAGAAGATTACAGGCAGCAATGCATATACAAGAGAGAAAATGTAGACTGAGCAACCATGGAACAAAATGTTCAGTTTACCTAGAGACTATCCAAGGCCAATGAGACAGGGAACTTGGCAAACAGTGCAATGAAACTAATAGACAAACAGAACAAAGTTTTGAGGATTGATGACCTCTAATTTAACTCCATTAAAAAAAGAGTGAAATAAAAGAGAATCCCATCTACAACTAAATGGAATGCCAACACACAGCAATGTTGTCAGTCTGAAACTGAAAGCCTTATCCATGTTTTTACTAATACTTGGAAGCCTTTAAATCCTAAAGAATACAAATCACTTAATTTTTTTTTTTTGAAATACTTCCAACAAGTGGGAAACCCAAAATTGTCTGTTGCTAATTCTTCTAAGACTTGCATAATTGCAAAAAAAAAAAAGAAGCCTTATTTCAGCTGATTAGATAGGATGTCATAAGAGTGGCAAAGAATACATGTGCCAACTATATATAATAGATCAACCTTGAATTTGCTTCTATCAGATGATTGCACCCGGCACACTAATCCAGCACGTGCTTCCTCTTCTGTTATTGTGACAGAATAGAAATGAGCACATTGCTTTTCAACCTGTGAAAGAAAATGCAAAGCTCAGAAGACCACAGAAACACCAAAATAACAGTTAAACCAATATATCGAAACCACACCTTCCTAAGAAGAGGTTGACCCAGTGGAAGAGGACGAATTGTAGCCATGCCACGGAGTGCTTCCTCCAAGACAACTGCTGAAACGGAGGTCTTGATTGGTACACCAAGTTTACTGTTTTATACGGAATAGTGAAAACAAACTTAATACATTTTTTGACGGTGCGCAGCTCTCAATGGCATAAGAATTAGCCCACAACTTATACAAGAAGCATGTGAAAACAAAGGCATGAATTTTAGATATAAGAAAACCTTGCCTAAAGAGTGCAGCAAACATGGTATTCACAGCTCCCAAACTTGAAAGATCTAGCTCCAAGTCTTGGCTTTCCGGCTCAACAGCCTAACCAAAAAACAATTGTATCATGTTCACCCTTATATATATTAAAGGAGATATCAACAAAGCTGATATCAATTGTAACAATCTACATTTCAAAAGTTCAGCATGCCATAAACTACAGACAAAACAAAGATCTTTACATTTCAAACTCCTAAAATACAGGCTCGGGTTTAGACCTCACCTCGAAACCAGCTGTGTCATACTGATGCCGTTTGTCAGGATCAGATAATATACTATAAGAAAAGGTCACCTCTTTGAATATATCAGCTGCCTTTGGATCATTGGCATTCTTGTCAGGATGATACCTGAAACAGTAAAACACAGGCTTATAATAATCAAAATCATCTCCACAGGTTGCTAAGTAACCATATAGACTTCAAATAACAAAGAACTGTTTTACTTATTCAGTAATTATACAAACAATCACATTCTAAACAGTATTAGTAAGTTGCCATCGCAACCAGTGCCTTTTTTCTTCTACATACTAAGAGGCTGGTTGGATAGTTTTACAAATGCATGTCAACAATATATGAAAAAACAAGTTTAAGGTGGAAATGAAAAGAAGCAGGAAAGTGTATACTTTTCAGAGAAATGTAACTAACATGGGTTTATATTTTGAGACTTCACATAGCAGATACTCTCCTATCACCGGAAATGAAGCAACAATCTACCATAGACATTTTTCCATCACAAAATTACCCCAGACTATGTGTTCCACTCACCAGGTTCAGGAAAACCAATTGTGTGAAAAGGACACAAGAGAGTATCACTACATAGTGTGTGCAGTTAGTTCCACGTCATATCTCAACATCAATTGACACGGGATGCCTGAGTATAAGTTTGTAAAGCATGTCACAGAAATCAGCTATGATCCAAGCACTATTTTCTTTCACCTTCCAATGTATACTTTTCATATATAAATTTCAGTACTGCACATGAGAATATTATCTGGTACATACGCAACAATGTCAAGCCACAAGGTGGTGATCAATGCTGTAGATTAAATCTTAATTTTCAAATTTCAAAGCCTTTATGAAGCATGATTAATGGTCTTCAAGTTAGCTCTTCTGCCACTGTTATCATATAGTATCTTGCACTTGGAGTGGCATCCATATTTATGAACAAAAGAAGCCTTTTACTTTGAGTGTTTGCTTTGTCGTACTCACATGATCAGCCAAGAGACACACAGCGCAAAAGTTAAGTGGACCAAGATCATTATAGTAAGTGCTTAATTTATAAGTTCAAATCAATTTCTAGATTTCCCAATTGAATGCTCTTTATTAGGAAAATAGATTCAGTGTCCCAGGCCTCCTTCTGAGTTCTATCTAATTTAGACAACACCTAGGGTAAACAATCTCTTAAAAGATTACGCTTTTGCATATCTGAATCCAGAAAAAAAAGCCATCATATGCCTATGGGATGGTTATGAAGCTAAATTACATGTGATTCCTTTTCCCATTCCCAAACCTTACACGAGGGCAGCCTAAATCATTTCTTACCAGTTTCCCTCATAACTGGACATCATCACAATCACCATAACCATAAACCTCAATAGTCAACCATACTTGTCCTCTATCCTTATTTGACTTGACTACTCTTCTTTCAATACAAGTTTCCCATACTGTTTTCAGGTGGTTTTGACCCATTCATAACCAATGCCCGCATCTACAATTTGCTACCTTTTCCCCAATTACCGTTAGAATGAACAATCATGAATATTGTAAGTACCTAAACAAAATTAACAAGGAAAAAAACAAAACTTTTAAGAGAAGATCCAAAAAATTATATGCAAACAAAAGCTTCTGCCCATACAGAACCCAACAACTATGAGGTCAACCAATAATGCAAGTTGCAACTGCCAAGGAAACAACCTTGCCTTGAACGATAATAGCAAATTCCAAAAGGATAACATACTTGAGAGCCATTTTCCGGTAAGCGCTTTTAATCTCCTGGTCGGTGGAGTTCCTGGAGACGCCGAGGACCTCGTAGGGATCCCGCTGGAGTTGCTCCGCCGCATCCGATTTCGACCGATTCCCAGGCATTTTCTCGAATGCCAAGCAAGCTACAGAAACTTCACAAAATCCGTACCAAAAACCCTAAGCAAACGCCTCCGAAACCTAGCCGCGAATTCACAAACTCCCCAAGCGTTCTTCTTTAACCATCAATTTCCCGGGCAAACAATTCAATGCTCGCCCAGAAAATTGAAAGGAAGGGGAAAAACAAAAACTAGCCTAAAGCCGCGATTTGGAGGGGAATTTGGTGTTTCTTTTTATCATTATTAAACAAATAAAAAAAGGTATGGAGAAATGGGAAATGCCTCTGGGGATGTATGTAATGCGCGGTATGCGCAGTGCGCACAGGTCTCCGATGCGGTCAATCACACGTGTACCCCAGCGTGCGGGGAATGTAGGTCGCAGAGATAGGGAGGGTGCGCAATGCGCATAGGGCGTAGGGAAGAGAGAGGGTGAGACAAATTTGAATGATCTGTTAAGAGGTGGGAAAGAAGGAAAGCCAGAGTGGACTGATTTGCCATGATCAGAGCTAGCTTAGAAAGCAATAAATCCCGTTGATCTCGCAATCAATCGGTTTGTTTTTTAAATCATTTTGTTTTTGTCTTGTAATTATTAATTCCTTGCAGTTTTATTCAAAATCTTTATGAGATATATTTAAGAGGTCATATATAAATGTGATTTATGATGAAATATGGTATTATGTCAATTTGTTATGTTTTTAGAATATTCAAAATCTATTTGTGACTCTTCTTTTATGACTTGCTGGTTATGGATAATAAGTTATGGTGTCGGGAAGGACTCCACATCTCAAGTGTACCCAAAGGGTATATAACAATAAATGAGATGAAATGTGATGGTTTGGAAATGTTGGTGACAACTATATGCAATAATTCGAATTTATTGAGTATATTAGAGTAGGGGTGTTCATACCTATACCAGAATTAGAAAATCGATTAGCACTGGTGGTATCAGATTTAAAGGTTGTCAAGAACGGTGTTGGTGTTATAAATCAAATCAGTTTCGGGGCCGATATTTGATTTAATAAACTGTCGGTTAAAATATATACAGAAATTTATGTTCCAGCCCATTTCATTAACTATTGTATGCAATGTATCAGATCTAAGTTTTGGTGGCGTTATCTTCTCTTCTGTTGCTCGTCGTTTTTCTCTCTTACTTTCTTCCCTTCTTCTTCATTCTATTTACTGCCTATCTTTTCTATGTTAATAACCATTGTGACGATTGTCAAAAAAAAAAAACCATTGTGACGATAACAAGAAGGTGAGACAAAATCCAATCGTGCATATTTGCTTTTAAAAAAAAGTCCGGCGAATATGGGTGTTCTGCCTTATTTCATCCTCATCGGGTCGACCCGGTTAAAACCGGTAACCGACCGATGAAAAATCCGGCCGAAAACAGGAGAAAAATTTACTCCCAGTGCCAGGGTCGGTGCCTATTTCCCTAGAACCGGAATTCCCGACACCGCTGTGAATAGTACCACTAGTACCGGTTAATTAACCAATGGACAACCTATATTAGAGGTAGATTTTTTTTATACATTCGATAAAATTTTAATACTATCAAATTAGTAAAAAGAATACACCATATTAAAAAAAAAAAACTCATCAAACACACACATGACAATAAAATAAACTAATAAAAATATGTTACATAAGAGAATGGAAAAAAGAACATCAAATGTTTCAAAAGCATTATCCCTGATTTTGTTCCTTTCTTCATTGCCAAGAAAAATCATATGCGTACAAATATAGAGTTTGTTACACATAACAATCATTTTGGAAGTCATATGATCATAGGACATCTTATTTTCATCGTAAAACTTAAGTTTAAATTGTCATGGGCCTAAGAATGTAAGAAAGCTCGTTTTCACGATAATGATATGGGCTTGATCCAACAACAAAACGGACCTTGGCCAGAACTATAATGGACTGGGGCTATATGATGTTTGAAAGGCAACGAAAAATATTTTGAACAATTTGACTATAATTATTGCTTGAGTGGGAAGCAAGATGAGGTAGGGATGGGGTTTGGGTGTATTTATTATATGAAGTGGGGAGTAATATTAAATTAAATCAACCAAATGGGCTGATTATTAAAACTAAAAAAATAATAAGTAGGGTTTAAGTGATGCATGGTCTTATTATAGTCCGTCAAACCAAATCGAATACTTCTACAAGAATAACTCAAACAATTCATTTATTTATTCCTCAAAGGCAATTCAAATTTCAAAATCTTAAGTTTAATAACTAATATTAAAAGGTACTTTAATAAATTATTATTACGGAGAAGGTGTGCATTAATTAAGTTTTAAATAAGGAAATGATGCCATCTGTTTAATAACAGTAAGTTGCCAATCATAGTCAATGTTTAAGATATTCTGTAAGATTATATCCTATGATGAGTACGGCCTTGGTTAATTCATGATATGTTTTAAACTTGGATTTTTTTTAGCCTCAACTAAGCCCACCTACTTGAGCAGGTCAAGCTCAATTGCTTCTGCTATTTTTCTTTCTTTTAAAATTATTATTTACTTGCAAAGACTACAAAACTATTATCAACAATTTGAAATAGACTCAAACTGATGTTCTAAGAGATATTATTATATGTTTTTAGAAAATGATGTTCTAAATTTAAAGATAAAAATGTGAATGTCCAAATAGATATATGCTGCATCATATAAATAAATAGGGACGGTAGCCGGTTAGGTTTTGCATTTCCCTAGCCATCCTAATCTTAACCTGTCTAGACCTTAAAAATTTGTCATCTTCCTTCCTCGATCTGACCCGATCAAGTGTGAGGATTCACTGTTATCTTTTCTGCAGACCAACTAAAAATTAATAAAAAAAATAAAAAGCCACAAACCCAAAGATTGTTATATCCTTTCAAAGGCAGTAACTTTTCATCTGTAACTATAAATGGAAACCAATCCAGCATGCTTTAGCAGTACAAAACAATCCATTCCATCCAAATCTCAAACTCTAACATGCAATGCCCATTAAGATTAAAAATAAACAATTGTCAGCATAAATATAATGTAACAAGAAAATGAGAATTCTTGGCCAGTTCTTCGTCTTGGCTGACCCCTGAGTTCCAACAGGCTAGGAACTGTTCATGGCAGCAAGTTCCCATTTTCAGACAGTGATATCATGAACTTGTCAAGCTGTTCTTCCATTTCTTGAAAGTTCAATGAAATGAAACTACCCGAGAAGAGTACAGAGGGACCATATATATACATTTACACTAGATCCCAGAAGTTGTAGTGGAGCTTGTGATGCTTGACTGCAAGCTGAGGCCTAATTTGAGATCCAAGGCCTTGCAGTCTTGTTTTGAAGCAGGAAAAGGAGATGTGTGTGTCAAAGTGAATAGCTCACGTGAATCTTGCTGCAATGGAAAGGCATAGAACTTGCTGGACAGATCTTGATGACCAAATGGGTTGAAGCTCATGATCCGAGGCTCCTCATAGACTGTGAACTGGTTGGAATCGATCAAGCCTGAAGGATCGAAAAACCACGGGGTAGAGCTGTTTTGGAAAGGTTTAAGGTAACAGCTGAGGCTGGCCTTCCTGGCTTGAAGCTGAAGCCTCTTCTTCTTCATCCTCTCCTTCTTGTGAGCATTCTGGTGACCTCCTAGCGCTTGTGAGTTTCCGAATTCCTTGAAACAATATTGGCATTCAAATTTCTTGTCATCCACTGGCTGATACTGATGATCAGTACCAGAACTTGGAATGATCTTCACTTTCTTGATCACTTCAGATGAAACTGTGGTTGATGAACTTACACTCTCATGGTCTCCTTCTACAGACCCTTTTGGGCTGCTCTCGGTGTTCTTCAATGGGTTCAGCTCGAACCCGAACAGCCTCAGCTTCTGTTCTGCAGAGGATCCTGCAGAGTGCACATGTTTGCCTTCAATTTCCATATCTTCTTTGCAATGGAAAAAATGGAAAGAGAGATATTTCTTTGTATTGCAAATGCCTAATGCACCTATTAGTTGTTTGGGTTCTCTTCCTTTTATAGTAAAAATGAATGCACTGTGTCTCAAAACAACAAGTCTTATTTTAGTATGCAATCAAGAAACAGGACAGAGAAATGAATAAGCCTCCAAGGGTCAATATTAAAATAAGACATAATAAGAAAAGTCAGATTAGAGAAGCTGTCTCTCATGCAATATTGGTTTCACAAGAAAAAGAAGGGAATAGAAAAAAAAGAGAAATTGCTTTTTTTCTTTCTTTCAAAATAAAGTAGATATGCATGAAGCTTTCCACATCAAAGTGGATGCAGTGTTCTTTAATTAAGGAGTAGAAATCTATGGGTTTGCAAAGAACTATAAAAAATGGAATTATAGTCTCATATGGATCATTAAAAAACATAAATATTCCTTCCATAAAGAGATGGAAAAAGGGATTACTATGTATATTAAGCATAATTATAACAAAAGTCAAAGTAATCAGCTGGAAGGAAGGGGCTTTGAGTCTGCAACTAACCTCCCCACTGTACTTAAATTTGCTTGATTAACAATATTTTAGTTCTCCAACTAACGTTCAGTGGATTCATGCATTGTTCTTAACCATATCCATTAAAATAATAGTAATAGATAAATATGTGTATATTTTTAAATTTTAAGGTGATGGTGCCCAATCCCATCACACTACAGAAGCCAAAGAATAATGTTAGAATGTTGAGTTTCTGTAGAAATGTGATTATTCAGCACTTAGTTGATGCTTCTTTGTAATTGCTCTCCACCCACAACCAATAAAAGAATAATAGATTTAAATAATCTGTATCTTGACCATGTTTTGGAAATGCTATTAGAATAGTAAGAGAAGAGTAGTTGCTAAACTAAGGAATATAATTAAAGTGGGTTCTGATGTAAGCATATATACTAAAATATTTATATATACATATGAAAGACTAGGAGTCTTGGATGAGATCTGGCCATATCTTCTTAGAGGAGACAAAACCATAATATTTTATACTCTAGAAGCATATGTTTTTGTATATTTTTTGTGAGTGAAGAATATATTTTTCAGGTGAATCAAAGTCATAGCCCAAATAAATATATCACTATAAACAATGATGAATTAAGGAGCATTTGTGTTGGACAGTTGTTGCAGTTGGAGCCCACCCTTTTATAAGTTTAGGATATGCTAGAAAGTAGAAGCCTCAATTTTCTCTTAAAATAATACTGCACTACATTAAAAATAGGTGTTTCAAATAAATTGTTTATCTTTAGATGATTTAGTCACAATTATTTGACTTTTTTATGATATGAATACATGACCAAAACTATTTACATAAATAAGTAAAATTATTTTAAGACAAAGTATTATAATTCGATTGTCTATCAAGATCTTCCACCTATTACTTTTTTCCTACCAATAGATCTCTCATGCTAATCAAATCCCCATTTCCCAGACTTTAATTCCTTTTTTCTATTTTCTTGCTTTAAGGGGAAGAATTCCAAATATGCATGCTGTCACCAAGCAATTTACTGTCCCAAATCATAACATGTGGAATAAAATGAGTCCACAAGCAGAGGGAAGATTGTATTTACAGACAGATGTGGTTTGGTGGTGGGTGGGTTGGTTAGATTGATAGATAGATAAATTAACTTTGCTCATTTCATTTCAAATTTCAATTATCCAGAATTTTGCTAATTACATTACATGATAGGTAGGATCACTAAAGTGGTGGATTGTGGTCCCTACAATCATCTACCCAAATCCTCTGTTCCCATCTAATCCACATCTTTGCTTCTCCTTCAGGACAAATCCAGAACAAGAGAGAAACTTCAGTCATTAAGAAGATACATCATAGGAATATCAATTCATTTAATTCTTTAAGGTTTGGACAATCTTGTTTTCTAGTTTCTGAAAATGGTTTTTGTGAAGGTTTTGTGATATTGGAAGTGTGGAAGACAATAGGAGGCTCAATTAGTGGAACATGCCAATTTTTACTAGACATGTGTGCCATTCCAAAACCATATTTATTTCTAAGAGAAACTAAGATCAAAATCATGTAAGAAAGAAGAGCAGTACAAGGTTGACTGAAAAACACACAGCTAAAGGACTCTTCAGACTAAAAGAAGACATGAATGACTCGAGTGGTCATGCACTTTCTTTGCAAATTCCATACTATGATGTTACATGGATGAACCATGTAAAGCATGTTTATACCTATTACACTTTTGGAGGTGTTCTGGGATTTGTAAACACTCGCTTTAAAGATTTCAGTGGATTATGTGATCTTAAGGAAACAAGTCTGAAGCTCACACTGTCATGTCCAGTATAACAAAATGGAAACATTAATAGAGTTCTATGCTATTACTGGAGATAAGAAGATGCCATTTAACTAATCAGACCAATTAACAACGAGATCACAAGGGCTGGTAAACCTAATTATTGGCCAGCTTTGATTTAGGAACAGGGATGAGCAACAAAACATAAGTGTTAGATGTCAACAGAATAAGTGGACACGGGGTGTATTTGGTATCATAAAACTATAAAATACAGAGGTCTAAGTCTAACTAGTTGTTCTTATCATCATCAGGTTCTCCACTTCCCTAAGAGATTATCTTCTCCTAAGTTTGACTGTTGACCCAGATTGACAAAACCATTTTTATATTTGAAGAAATCAAGATTTATCCTAAAACTAAGGCTGTGGTGAACATGAAAATTGTTAGCTTTCTTTTAAAAAAATCCAACAATTCAGTTTCCATTCTCAAAGCTAAGAAGAAACATAAAACGGAATATATGATTCCGATGGAAACATGATATGAAGGTAAGCAGCAAGTAATGTTACATGCTTGAAGAAAAACACCACGGGAAAGGCAAAGGCTTCAACCATTTGTAACATATATGCACCACATTCAATGTTTAGAGAGACGGAAGTAAGTGCTTACATTGAAACTTCCACAATGGCAAAGTCAGATACAAAGTGGCAGCTTCTTCATCCACTTCCGCCTAGGAATCCCCCAAGAAGATGCAATAGGCCCGAAGATATCAGCAGATAATGCATCACAATGTCACAATCCACTCATGCATAGTGCTAGCAAGACAATGTTAATCAATTCATGCTATCAACAACAGAAGTAAGCATCACATAAGCTACTAATTTACCAAGCAATCTTAACTAAAGAGAAGCAAAAGCAATTATGAAATCAATTATCACATTACACTTCTACGGCTAATTAGGCATTCCGGATGAAGAAAATGATACAAAATTACAGTTCTAGTTCAACAAGAGAACAGGCCACCAGTTTCCTTAATTGGGCAAACACATATAGCGAATATGAAATCAATTATCACATTACACTTCAACAGCTAATTAGGCATCCCCAGATATTCTCAGCCACCAAACACTTTATACGTTACACAAATCAAATTTATCAATCGCACAATCAAACAATTCTAGACCAATCGAAGACTGAATCTAATCCAAACACAAGACACAAGAGCGTTCATCACTGTTGCAGCTAACTCAAAAACCCCAACTTAACCGCCACCACAAGAAGTCATAGCGATTATCGGGCAATTAAGGGCATAGGTCGGAGGGAGTAAAATGTGCTATTTTTCTCCCGAGAAAATGGCTATAAAAGTTCTCTCTCTCCATTTTTACAGAGAAAATTTTCAAAATCGGAGGTGAACGTGTGAGGGTGACAGACCGGCGGTGGTGGTGATGATGAACAATGGTCCGGATCGTGTTTCCTCACCATGGGGCCTTACCTAGTAGCCTCTATTTGAAAAAAGACGATCGGAGACTGGCCTCCCGTTCACTCGCGGCGCTCCCTATCCGGCCTCCATGAGCGGAGGCTCACAGCGGCGCTCCGTAAGAGCTCCTGCAGTGCAGGCGAGAGACAGAGACATGAGACAGGCAAAATTGGTTTGATTTTATTTTATTTTTTTTGCTGGTTCGTCTAACTTTCGACTAGTTACACCAAATGAAAGATGTCGAATGCAGCTGGCGAGCGAGAGATGTTCCGTTTAAGCTTTTGCCAGACCTTTTGACCAATCAGTCAGAAGTTTCAGGCGGAAGATGACGTGACTCTTTTTTGTTGAGGTGGTCCAATTAGCCATTGACATGTGTCCAAAAATTTCAACAAAAAAAATCCTAACGACTAGTTTATTAAAAAAAAATCATTTTTGGACATCAAAAATGCCTATAAAAGGACAACAATACACCATTCAACCTCACACTAGCCGCTACATCAATAAAAAAAAAAAAAGCTCTCAAATTAGTTGCTTCATTAAATGGGTTCCGAGCATGAAAGCGAGTTGAGTCA
>JAYMSW010002584.1:0-13590 GCA_036897725.1 Erodium texanum | reverse complement strand
TTCATTTTTTTAATTTTGTAACGAATATCTTATCATTCACCCATCCCCCCCTTTTAATGAAACTACTTTTGTTTTCAAAGTCTGTACTCTGTGTTTTGTAATGCGATACAAAACAAACTACACTGTAACCTCTAATTAAAATGGGCATCTATGGTTTTCAAAAAAAAAATGGACATCTCTGTAAATCTCGATCGGGAAAGGTTCAATTTCGATCAGGAAATAAGAGTATTCCTCGATCGAGTGAACTATCTTCACCCGATTGGGTTCGATTGAAAGTTCTCATTACGGTTCTAACACCAGAAATTCGTGAATTGAAGATTCGGATGTAACAAAACCAGTTTCAAATATGCTTCATAACCATTCCAAGGTAATCTTAACTACCTGTATACATATATATTGTTAAAAATTTCAATCAATAAACTATAGTTTTCTCCTGTGAAATCGGAAATTATAAATTAGGGTTTTTCATAGTTTTCTGGGTACAGTTTCATGAGAACCTGTATGTGGAACAATTAATCGAGCTCGACCAAGCAATGGGAGAAGAAGACGAAATAGTCAAGAGAGCAAAACTAGAACTAAGCTCGAGCAAGAGGAAGAAGCCGAGTTGTGCCGCGTAACAGTGGAAGAGGAGATTAAATTAAAAATAATAAAAGAATAAAATTGAAAGTAAGAAACTTTATTAAATGAGAAGGTTAGTTAACAAAGATTTTAAAAGAGAAGGGCTAGTTGCCAAAGTTTCTTTTCTTTTAAATTCATTTGGCCAATTTCTCCTTTAAAAGGTGCCTTGGTTGATTGTGCATAAGTTTTACCATTTTTGATGATAATGCTGTTTGCCCATTTTGCCCTAGATGACTGTTGAGGAGGCACTTACAACACCCGCGAGGAAGAACCCAGACACACCCAAAGAGGACAAGAAAATCAAAGCTAAGAAATGACTGCGGCTCTGCATTCTTAGACGAGGACCCCTTAGGAGACATGTCTCCACATGAACTACTTACACAGGTTATTATTAACCCATCTTTTCTTTGATGCTTGTATTTTCATTGTATCTTCTACCCAACCTGAACCCGGTTTTTCGTGTGTACTTTCATTTTCAAGGCTGCAAATATCTACAAGTCCTTAACATTGTATTCCAATTGTACAACTGTTTGTCCATAACTAGCAATTTTGGGTTTTGTTTCAAACGTGTCACCATACCTGACTTGTAAGAACTAGTGAGCATCAACATGACTGCACATTGATGAAATATTGATTTTTAGATGTTATTTTCATCCACGCCTCACTCAACGTGTTGTGCAGGGACGATTGCAAGTACGTGACTTGTATTTAAGGGAAATCGGCTGAAAAAGACAGTTGCTTGAACCTATCTCAGGCATCTAAAAGGAGCGAGTTCTCTGACCTAATCAGAATACAATAGATGCAGTGGCATAGAGTTACACACCTAGAGGTCATTTTCTGAAAGAAAAAAAAAAATCCATCTGATCTTCACTCCTAATTAATTTATATGCCCAAAGAAGGATCAAACTCATCCGTTGTAAGGAAAGGGGGGTTAGATGGCTGGAGTGAAGGGCTTACGCTCGATGACTCTAGGATCGGGTGTGTAAGCAACAACTCCTGTTTGGAAAAAGCTACATCCATGCTCATCCGTTGTTTCTTAGTTAACCTCTCCCCTTCGGGGCTTCCAGCTGGATCTGGAGTTAATGGTTCATGGAGAGATGGAAAAGATTCATCAGCAGAGAGGCTCTTGGTTGGAGAATGTTCCTTATCAGGGGGGAGGAGGGATTCAGAGGTCGGGCCTGGGGTTGTTGGGTCATTTTTGTTGTCAGGTTCTGGGTCCACCGGGACTGAGCCTGCCTCCTCAGCAAGAACTCCACCAAGTCGCTGTTGCTCTTCAATTATTTTCTTTAAATACTTGCCTTGGGCTTCTATACGCAGTTGAAGCTGTCTTTGCACCTGTTGTATTTAACAATCAAGAAGTTGCATGCTCAGTCAGAAAGATTGCAGCAGTCAACAAGCATATTATATACTACATCTAGGCTGGTGCACCAAGACAACAACAGTGGACTACTTTGCCCTCCCTTCATTTCTTGGTTGATTATATAAAACTATTATACCGTGCATTTTCCCCGGCATACATAATACCGGCAGTACATAGTTTTGGATATCATCTTACTGAAGGCACAAAACATAATTGGAAGTCTAATAGTGGAGACATGAATGCATCCATATCTCACCAAATAAAAGCAAACAGAAGAACAGTGAAACTTGATATGATATTATAACTCCATCTAGTGACCCTGATTCATATTTCTTAGATTTTCACCCTGATTTGAAGTAGAGAACACAGATCACCACCATGGACTAAGAGGGATAAAGCAAGCAAGTCATTGAATACTGAGAAAAACAAAGTTCTACCTCCAATTGCTCATGCAGTCGCTTTTGCACTTCCATCTGAAGCTTGAGTGCCTCAGTAATTTGCATTCCACTGCATACAGTTGAAGAATATGACAAACAGTCCATCAAAAAGTTATTGAAACAGTATGTCAAAAAAATTGTCACAAGTGTATAACAAACTAGACAAATCATATGAATTCATTTGAATCACTGGGGAAAAAGTTCTCAGAGCACCAATACATTTGATAGACAGTTCCAAAAGATAGTTTCACACTGTCACGGACTGTCTGTCGACTCTGGAAAGAAACTAAAAGACAAGGTAAAAGAAACAGACTGACTTACGATGAACCATCAAGATTAGATATCATATCTCCAGATTCTTTCTTGTCAACTTTTGCCCCTTGAATCAAAACTTGAAAAGTGTCAATAAACAGAATATACGCCATCGTTGTAGAACATCTTCCAACAACTACAATTTATAAACACATGGAAGCTATCCACAAAAACAAATAACTAAAGCTGGTTACGAGAGTGTGTAAATAGAGATTAGGTACACCTACCATCAGTTGAGGAGTCGGGAAGGTACTTTGCCAGTCGATATTTCTGGATTGAGCATAAAACCAGAGTTTTAAGAAAAGAATATTATATACCATCAAAAGATTTCCTCAATGTTCTGATGTACTTGTTATCACCTTTCACATACCTGTAAATGACTTTTGACATGGTATATTGTTAAACCTTGTACACCCATGACTCTGAGAACACCTTTGGGCGTAGCCCCTGGAAAAAAAACAGAAAAGAATAAAAAAAAAAAAAGTAGAATAAGATTTATAACACCTTCTGAATTCCACAAATTTCATAAACAAAACATGATAGTTTCTCGTGCAGAAATCTAAATCAAACACATGGTTCTAGGCCCAACTTTTTACAGTGACAATTTTATTTCTAAAATGAGCTCTCAAATGTTTTTAAGGGGGTTGTCCTTAAATTTGGCCCAACCATACCAAGAAAGAAATTAAATCAAGGTGATGTGATGAGGATTGGTTCATTGGAGATCTTAAGGCAACGGTATATATTTGTATAGCAGCCCGGATGCCCACTGTGTATAAACCAAACTTGATAAAGAATGAATTTTCAAGCTGTAAGCCACATCAAACAGAAATCCAGAATAATCACTATATATGTATTATCTGTAAGTTAAACAGACAACAACAAACAATTATCCAATAGTAAACTTGAAGTTACTCACTGTCGGGCCCACCAAGTTGAGCCACGGCATCAATGAAGCGTTCATGAAGATCATGTGTCCAACGTAATCGTTGCTTAGAGGCAAGACTAGGATTGTTGTGACTGCTCCCTCCATTGGTGGGGTCCATTGCAGTACCACAATCTAAGTGTTGACCATGAACTACAGAATTACTGTGGACCAAACTTGGACTAGGAGTACTCGTTGGCAGATACATTTGTCATTTATCTTCGAAAAAGAAACAGTAAAGCAGTCAATATCATATAGAGAAACAGATATTGATGCAAATTTGAATATAACTACCTTACGCATTCAATAATAACCAAAACTGGAATTTTAGACCTACAGCAAATTTTCAAGGGACAAGAAGATATTCCCTCAGCTTGATGTTAGTGTTCTACCTCTCAAGCAACAGCACACTCAGGCAACTTCCACCCAGCAGTGCATAACCCAGTCCATCTTTTTCAGAATTTCATAAATAGATTTGAACAATAGCTGTTTTATTACACAAATAACCCTCCCCAAACTCCACAACAATGGAAGCATTACACACTATCCACCCTTTTTTTGAATTACATAATAGGATACTCAGGCCTTGATGTAAACTCACCCTAGATTACTCTGCCTAAATACACCATCCAGATTCCAAACAAGCTTATAATGTTAGGTTTCTATCTGATCTGAAACCTATGAGTGTTCAATGGTCTAATTATTTGCTCATGTCTAGCTGATAGAAAAAACTCATTGAGCACAGCTATAGCTCCATGTCTCTAGCTAAAATCTTCCATCACTCAACAAGGATGATTCTACATCATGCCAAGTCTTCTTCAGCCAATGTACAATTCTATTCAAGGAAGGCCTCAGCTTTGTTTTGTGAGTATTTAGTGTTAGAACAAACAAAGACATCAGCAGACAGTCCATAACAAATTTCAACTAGATGGAAGCCACTTCATAAACTGTCAACAAATGGTGATCTTTTCAGGGAAGAAATGGAAATTGAAGTACTTTGTAACCTAAGAGAGGAGGCAACCATGGATCAACAAAGAAGTAGACGACAATATGGCATGGGTTAACAGAACAGCAACACGAATTAATTCTTTCATTGCTAACAGTGTGACACAGATTCGTTCTAGACCTATATAACCTATTCTGGTAAGATCGGAATAAAAGATGTTCCTTCATTATTTCAGAAGCACATGGAATTTAAAATAATAGTAATAATAACATGAATATGAATGTTGGCTCTATTTTTATATGCCTTAGATGGTTCTACTTAAGAAAATAACTGCAATGTAATTGATGTTACTATATCTCATTAACTAATAAAACAAACAGTTATTCGAGAGACTGATATGGATATTTGGACATGCAATCATATCCTCCCTTTAATTTTAGGCCACTATAACTTGATGCTCATACTTCCCTGGAATACATGATCTGATGATCATGACTCTATGAATCATAATTTGGCATGATATAAGTTTCAGCTGAACACATAACTAATGAAAAAAAACACAAACAAAATATTTGATCTCCATAGTACCTTATACTAGAAATAAATCAGTTACCTAAATCTCAAAGAAAAAACCTATTAATTATATCTTGCCAATCATTTGTTAGAACTTCCTGGGTTCCTAAGAATATATAGAATAGAATATACAAATTCAATTCAATGAATTTCTCTTGTTACTGACTGCAAAATTCTTGAGACGCAAATCAGTTCACCTTGGCCTCTCTAGTTCATGAGCTGTGCCTGCAGAATTCTAAATTTAGCTGTTTATTTTAACTTGGGTATTCAAGTTCTGGACATCTCAACAATTTTGAGCTGGGAATTGACAATTACAATCGGAGTAAACCTAGACCTCGCAACCAGAAAAAAATCATCATTGACAACTGAAAACCAATATAAAAAGGAGAACCCTAAATCCACCAAAGATCAACTCAAAAATTGAAAGAAACTCCAGACAAGTCCTGACAAGCCGAGCACAAACGAAAAGCTGGAATTGGAAATGGATAAGCGAAAAAGACGCACCTGGATCTGCAATCCTCAAGCCGGAGCTGCTCCCCAATCACTAACCACAGAAGCAGATGGTTGGAGGCTTGTTGGCTAGCAAAACACCAAAAGCTGTTGCAGTTACCTCAGATTCTCTGCAGAGGTGGTCTCACCCCCAACCTGTTCGACGAAATGACAGAGAGAGTAGAAAATTAGCAAGATAAAGGGAGGAGAGAGAGAGTTTTAACCAGAACCCACTCAAAGAGGAGGAGCGCGTGTGTGAATTGCGCGCGCGTCTCCCTCCTTTTCAGTTGCAAGATTTGTGCCGTGTCTGGAATCTGAGACGTTTCTCTCTCCTCCGTCCTGGGTAGCACCCGATTCTAACCCCTCGGCCGGGTCAGACCAAATAAATAAAAATAATGATGGTGATTAGTGAGTGGATTAGTTAAGGTATGGTGATGGTGATGGTGATGGCGACAGGCTTGGACGGCGGAGGAATCTGGATTCAAATATTCCGTCATTTCTTAGGATGATTCCGACAGTTCCGTCCACTATTGTTTGTCTTGCCGTTATGATTTCGTACCCTTGGAATTTATGTGTGATTTTGTATCCCATGGACGAGTAACATACCATTGAAGATGTCGCATCAATGCCGGTTCATCTACAATGCTACCTTTTAATTCAATTTCTTTAGGGAAGTTTCATGTTGTATTGGAATACAATTTTTATCAACTTCGACTGCAGGGCCGAATTTTTGTGTTAGGCGTTGTTGAAATTAAAGCAATATTGATAGATAATTCTTATGAGCAATTTCAATGTGTTTGACGTGTTTATAGTAGACAGTATTATGAGTAATCTGAACAACACTTTGATTGTCATAATGAATGGTAGTGGCCAACTTGTAAACAACATACATGCAATGTAGTAACATTCAACGGAGCAGATAAGTTCGTAAATAGTATTAGTAAAGGCTTGATACTTAGCTTCCGTACTAGAGCAGACAATAGTCGTCTGTTTCTTACTCCTCCAACAGATAAGAGAGTTGTCAAGTTGTAGTAGAACGTCGGTCTGTAGCATCACCATCCCAATCTACACCCGAATAGTTCTCTACAACTAGAGGCGAGACGTATGAGAAGTACAAGCCCTTGAGATAAAGTGCCTCTAACATAATATAAGATCTGAAAGATTATTTCATAGCGTGCAGATGAATTGATTGATAATGTGGACAATATAGACAATATCTAGCCTAGTGAAAGTGAGATAGATCAACCCTCTAACCAGTTGGCGCTATAAAATGGCATCCTTGAGAATTTTGTCGTTCGATGAAAGAAATTTGACATTAACCTCAACTGTGGTGCAGGTAATCTTACTGTCAGTCATCCCCTTAGAGATGAGCTCGACTGCATATTTGGCCTAAAACAGATAATAATCAGAAGGGAGAGAGGAAATTTCTAACCCAAGAAAGTATGCAAGATTACTCAAATCCTTCATCTTGAAAAGCGGTATACAATGTCTCAATGCTTGTACTGTCATCATCGATAATAATCATGTCAACCACATAGAGTAGGAGCAAGATGTGGCCTCGAGAAGACTGTCAAATAAAGAAGGTGTTATCATGGGGACCGGAGAAGAATCCAAGATTTGTCATCTTGTTGCTAAGCTTAGAAAATCAAGCTTGTGGAACTTGCTTAGTCTGTACAGGGTCTTTTTCAGACGATACACTGTGTTGGGAGGATGGTCATATCCCAAGAGTGTATGCATATATATTTTCTCATTAAGGTCACTTGAGGAATGCGTTCTTCACATCCATTTGGGAAAGATTCCACTTGCGACCAACTGCAACTGTGAGTAGACTACAAATAGAGTTGAGTCTAACAACATGAGAAAATGTCTCCTCATAATAAACTTCGTACTCTTGGGTAAATTCACGAGCAACAAAATGAGATTTGTAGCGCTCGATAGTACCATTTTCCTTGGCCCTGACCATGTATACCCATTTGAAATTAACCACTAATTTGGCCAAAGTTAGAGGAACCATATCCTATGTATGATTATTTTCTAACGCATGTAGTTCCTCAGTCATTGCTTGTTGGTACAAAGAAGTGATGCATGCCTTGCGATAGGTATGAGGTGTATAAAGAATGGAAACTATGGATGCACCTCAAAATGTATTGGGTAGATTTACCTTAAAGTATTGGAGATGAGATGTGAGTTTATGTTGATGCTAGAGGCAAACACCACTATAGAAAGTTGTTTGGGCAACGGAATAAATCTGCCGGGCTTGCAAACAGAAACATTTGACAAGCCCTTGTCCGACATCAAAAACGTCGGCTAAGAGATGCCATCCAAGAACTTGACCATCACATCACCTGATTCCATCGGCCAAGCTCCACACTTGACTGACGTTTTATCTCCGTCAGTAAAGGAGCAATCCTGAGCGACCCATCCAAAGCGTCGGTTTGGCGTTGAAGCTTGGTCGACTGAAAACGTATGTCGGAGAAGCCGTGAAGCTTAGCCGACTGAAAAGATACATCGGGGAAGCCTTGACGCTTAGCCGATGAAATATATACGTTAAGGAAGCATATAAGCTTGGTCGACGAAAATGAACGTTGAACAAGCGGTAGCCTGCCTGACGGACATAAGGGTCGGGCAAGCCGATAGTCTGGCCGACGGCCACGAAGAAGGAAGGTCGGTGTCATCAGATCTGGGTGGCCTCTACCCGACCATCGCCATCAAATTCTTGACGAGCTCATTCTGCTTGGCTAACCGCTGGATGACCTCGGTTTGGCCTTATTCGAGTAAGTACAAATCATGGAACAATGAAATTAGATGTGTTGATAATGAGAGCCATGCAGTCTGAATTTATCTAAAGCAGTTGCAGTTTGGCTTTACAGTCTTAGAATGTTTCACCATCTATTCCTTGTGAAACACTACAGACAAAAACATTCAGCATTTTTACACTAACAGTTTAAGGCGACTGAGTGAACGGGACGGACTTCACTCAATCATGCCATACCCGGTTAATCCATGAGGGTTAATGTGGGCTCAGTTCTCATCTTGGCTTCCCCAAGAGAAACAACACACCCAAGTTAAGCATTCTTTTCTTCCCTTCCTGAGGC
Source organism: Erodium texanum (assembly GCA_036897725.1). Taxonomy (NCBI): domain Eukaryota; kingdom Viridiplantae; phylum Streptophyta; class Magnoliopsida; order Geraniales; family Geraniaceae; genus Erodium; species Erodium texanum. The sequence continues at coordinate 4,838 of JAYMSW010002584.1, read as the reverse complement.
ATCCCTCCTGGACGAATGCGAGGTCAAGCAGCTCTCAGTGGAACGATCAGCCCCTTGGGGATGGAGGCTATGACCATGCATTCCCTCGTAAAAGCCAAATGGATCCATGGAGGAGGCTCTCCGTGTCTTGGTTCTCAACCCTTGAAATTTATCTGCACCTCCAAGAAGTTGATCAGCAAGCATCATACAGGCTCTGTCTAGCATGGCCATATACCTCCTGTCTGCATCCTCCCGAATCTGCAAGTGTTTCTCAGCCTACACACCAAAGGGTCAAGGTCAGGAAGCTAGGCTGGGCCCAATTATATAATGGAAGTTGAGCTAAAGAATAACGAGGCGAACAGTTTTTGTATTGTCCTAGTTATATGATTTTTACTTTCAGAGCAAGCACGGATAAACTAATGGTGTCCATGAAAATTTAAATATCATCAAGAAAAATGGAAATTTTTCCTTGAAGGGCAAGAAATTTACCTCAATTTGCAGATACAATTTACTTTGTAATTCCATTTGAGCTCTTGCCTCCTTGACTTCATAACACCTGAAACACGGCATTGATAACTCAACCTTCTTGGAAGTTTATACTTAAGTAAGCAGTACAAAATTCTGAGTGAAGAATCAAAGCTTCATACTCGTTCATATCAGAAGTTACCAGGTTAGGAGAAGAGTTGCAAGCTCCAGGTTCTAAAAGGTATGGAGCTGACATTTCTGCAAGAGGGAAAAAGACAAGACATGTTAAGTCACTTTGAACTTCAAAATTCTAATCATAATATCGACCCTATCAATACCATGGTTCCTTAAACAGACACTATCAGTCACCTCCCAACTCTAAAACTTCAAATTTAACCCTTTGAGTGCATGTGCTTGCACATGATCCTCCAGAAGAAACCATGGAGTCCAACAAAAAACTTCAAATGGATGTGCTAATGTGGCCAAGCTAAGTTGTAGACTACAACTACCAAAATCATGAACCTGGAAAAGCACAAAGAAGAGCAACAGAACAAACCATCTTTTGGAAAATCGATCATGTCTTTTCCAGATTGCTTACTCAGTCTGTATTTCTGTCAAGAAGAGACAGTTTCACTCTCACACAAGCTTCAACAATTAATACTGTGCATCCCAATACCATGGCAACATTTAAAAACAAACCTGGAGGTGGCTCTTGAGATGGAAAAGAGTCAATCCCTTCACATTCATTGTCCGCATGATAGCCTTTGGAGTCGCTTCTGTATTTGTTATTGAAACCCTCATTATATACTACTAATAGCAAGAAATCCCAGTAAACAAGATTCCAAATGGTAGTATGTTATCAACTGGTGTGCAAACAAACTCTTATTACAATTTGAAGTTTGGCTCATGAAAAAAGAGTTTGTTTGCACACCAGTTCATAAGCAAACAAGAATCTCCTCATTCAACCTCATTTACAAACTAGATCATGTCCAAGCATACATTGTGACACAATTTGATCAACCAAATGCTTCGAGACCTAACAAAGCCCATTCATACCTACCCAAAGCCAAAAGACGAATCAATCAGTAAATATAAATGGTCACTTCACGCATAGATAACTCCAGAAAGATGTAGATCTCTTAATAAACAAGTATACTTGACCAGAACACATGATTGCAGAATCTACAGTTTGCCTTACTAGAAAAATCAAGATTAACCTCAGTACCATTACAAGGTAGAGGCCTCTATTCCTATAGTTCAACACTAGTGCACATCCAGCCGATGACTTCTATGATTTTTTGGAAATACATGATTGTAAGTCACCTATGGCGACAAAATGTCTAGCCCAGTGCAAGAAAATCATGAATAGTGCTTATAATGACGTGAACCTTATGCCAAACTCCTATCAAATGAAATATGTTGATACATGGTCATCGCTTCTTATTCTTCATTCATCATTGACTTAAAGGTAAAAGAGTGTTCTCGCAAAAAAAAGAAGGTAAAAGAGTGCTAGGATCCACATATGAGTATCATGTGAGATTGAGTCATACATCGGATAAATGTGAGGTGAAGGAAGGGTTGATATACACCTTGGACCCATGACCTAATAGGCTAGTCTTTTGGGTCAAGTGGGGGGCCAATTTTTATATCATGGGCTTCCTTGTTATGCCCTCCTTAGTAAGGCTAAGCTCTCCCATCAAAAAGAACAAGTGGACACGTAGTTCCCAAACTCAATGCCCGAACAAGCATGCTGGGGTCCTCTCCTTTCTAACTTAGCTTATAGGCAATGGATGACACTTTCACATGTTTCTTGTAATCCATTTGCAAACCCAAAAATGTTCTCTTGGATAAATTGGTCCCAACTTTCTAGGATAATCAGAATCCTAACCTACATTCTAGCCAATATTTATCAGATTTTTATTTCATTTTTTGTCTCACCAAAGCATGTTACTCCAACTCTATATCCATGTGAACAACTACAATTAATCTGAACGAAAACCACGGCTAAATTGAGCAATGTTAGGTGATCTAGCATCAACAAACCCTAATTTAAGCCTGTCAACGTTCAGATATCTCCTCCTAGAGCAATATCCCAAGCACTAAATAATGTACACAAAGAATAAAAGTAATCAATTGAACATATAACAAGTGAAAGCACCAATCCTGCCTAATTCGTTACTCAAGAACAGTTCTCATCACCGGCAGCAAAAACTTGAAGTCTTTATGACCAAATTGGGAGCAAACCCACAATGCATGCATCAAATGGGAGCACGCAACACCAACCAAAGCACCCAGCTCATTTTCCACAAGAACCCACTTCTTAAAATTCCCCAAAAAAAGACCCAAGAAAAGAGAAAAGGGTACTGACTATTGGCTCCGCCGAGCTGAGTGACAGCATCGATAAAACGCTCGTGAAGGTCTGCAGTCCAGCGGAGGCGAGGCTTGGGATCGGAGGTCAAGACCAGACATGGGTCTCCTCTGTGGCTGAGATTAGACGCGCCTCCATGAAAATCTTCGTCCCCAACAATCCCACCTTCATGGGACCCAATCAGTCGCGGATACATCACCCCTTCCTTCTGATTTCAATGTGAAAAAATGAGACCGAACCGACCAAGGAAGACCCCGGAAATAAATGGGGGTGGGAGGATCCCAAAGCTCTCTCTTTCTCCGAGAGAGAAGAAGAAGAAGAAGAAGAACCAAGCAAGCAAGAAGAAAATGCTACTGTGGTATGTGAACAAATATCAGAGACATTTTTGAAATTCTGGGCAAGGTGAAAATGGAGAAAGGTGACATTTTTCCAGGTAAAAAAGAGAAGAAAATGGCAGAAACACAGGACAATTCAGGGGCTGACACAATGGCACGTTTTTTTGGTGATCTTGTCGCTTTCTTCTACCTCTGCTCAATTGCCTGGCTCCTCTTTTGGCTTCAACTTGAGCATGAAGCAATCAAGACATGAGTACCATTTTACTCAATCCCAAAAGAAGAAAGCCGAAATGTAATTGTATTAGGTCCGAATTACATTAATTGATAAGGAGCGACACAATTTTAAGGAGGGAAAGGCTATATATGACCCATTTTTACCAACATCACTGTGGTAAATGTTTTTGAGATTCAACCAATTCTATTAAAGTTAACACGAAATTTCTAATTTACAGTCTTCTATCTTGTACATGACTTGAAATTTTTTCAAAATAATAAAATCGCTCTTCGTCAACTCAATCCAAATAATATTGAATAAAAAAATAAAATATATTAACATTAAAGAAAAATTAGCAAGCCTAGTCAAGTCTAATTGGGCTATATTTCTTATTGTTTAGTTTTCCTATTTCTAATTAACATGAAAAAATTAGTTCAATTTAATTCGTTTTTTTTATACTTATAGATTCGCATGAGCTTTTAAAAGCATTATAAGTATAACAATCAAAGAATTAACAAGCCTAGTTGAGTCGAATTTTAGCTTACAAATCTCGATGTCATTATTTAACCCAACTAATTTAGTAAAACATGTAGAATGTCAGAGCTCAAGAGGTTACAAATTTGCATCTTTGTGGAGATCTTTTATTCTATTATCAATATGCAGCTTCAAGAATTAAACGGTTTATTTAATGAGGTTAACAGATTTGCTTCTTTGCAAAGCATGCTTGCGTCCAAAAAATTTATTCGTATTTTTGAAAAAAAAGAGATTGATCAAACTTATTGACACTAAATCTCGACATGAAGATTTTTAATAATTAGACATTTATTATTTTTTATGTGATATAAATATTTTTTAATATCATTTTTACTTTAATTACTAGGTGTGCGCCCCCGCGTTGCGCGGAGTTGTACAATATTTTAGTAATCATTGTTAGGAAGAGTAGTTCCAACATTGTATTTTGCATGCATTACTATTATCAAAACATTTGATATGGTAATGTGTAATGTAATAGTAAATCATGGTAACATAGATATTAATACCAAATTATATGTAACGATCCAAGAACAGTAAATTGTTTAAACTTGTCATGGTCCAAAGCATATACCAGAATTCATATAAGTAGCAATAGCCAAAACTTGTTAACCAAAAATCCAAGTTCACACTCACACATTGACTTCAAATCCTTGTCCTTGCTTTCTTCCTTGCCTGCTATATAAAATTTTGTAATGTATAGTAATCTTTTAATCAATAAAAAACTTATGAAAGATAAAAACTTATGTGAGATTGTTGTGTAGAATTGAACGGAGCTTGGTAATCATCAGGTATGTCTATAACTTCTATTGTAGATGGATGTTTACTTTTGTTCTATCGACGGTTGACAACTTTAGTGCCGATTCGAAAAACTCGGAGTGGAGACTCCCTACACATAAAATCAAATATTTTATTAATATATTGTAACGATAATATAAATGATTAT
>JAYMSW010002583.1:0-13593 GCA_036897725.1 Erodium texanum | reverse complement strand
CTAAATACAACAGTCTATACATAATTAAGAAGCAATATTTGTACATAATATGTTATGAAATAATTAAGAAAGTACAGAGAACTCAAGAGAATGACAAATATGGTAAGAAAGAAGTTGAGAGAATGACAAAGATGATAATCTTGCAGAATTATCTAATACATTTTACAATTGTCTCTGTTTATAGGCTAGAAAAAAGATATAACCTTGAAGAGACATAAACATAGTCTTGAATAAGAAATAATGAAAAAGGTTATAACCTACACAATAAAATCAATTAAGAGTTCATCCAATTCAAATATTATATTCATAATATAATATACAATCTGTAGCATAATGCATCACATTAAATGGAAGAAAAAAAAGGACTTACTTCTGTGCTCCTAATTCCTAAATGGTACATCAATTAAGAGAAGGGCTTTCTTCATTCAGATTCTATTGTTTTCCATGGTTCTCAACAGTGTCAAAGGATCATGCACAAAGTTCATCTAAACAATCCCAACATTGAAGACTGTCAAAACTTTGATTATCCAAAATATACATGAAGCTGAAAGTGTCAAAGGATCATCCACTTCTGTATATTTTTCATGGGGTATTGGAAATTTATTTGTAATTTTTGGGTAATCAAAGTTCTCAAGAAACAGCAAAAAAAGATGATAAATATTATCCACATTTTGTAAATCTTTTATCTTCAAAGCTGTTGCAACAAGTAACTTTCTGTTTGGATCCCGGGAAAACTCAAGAAAACATGGTTTAGTTCTTTTTATTTCTCAACCAGCACAAGAGTTACTTAACAATCCTACACAATACCAATTTGTGTTACAAAAGTTCTTGCTAATCCTTCAATAACTGAGATACAAATATTCCTTAATCCGAACTATTTCAAGAAAGGAAAAGAATACGAATCAGTGATCTAATCTCTTGCTTAGATTCAGCATTAATATTTTCTCGATCTAGAAACTTTCTAGGAAGCCAAACAGCTGCAGAACAAAACTGAGTTTCCTCGTATCTCTGGATGTCTGGTTTTGTTCATGCACTGACCGGAACTTGAGAGTCTACTGATTTCAGCACCTCCTCTCCCATCTCCTTGCATCCCACAAGTTTCTGAAACAAGAACGGTTTAGAGAAGTAATTCAAATCTCTAAAAAGAACGAACCAGTGATGACCATGATTTAAGCAAGAACCAAAATTTCTCAGCAGCTGAATCTATATGACAGTTACACTCTTCAAAAGTTAAGTTAGAAATCCATTGCCGGTTCTTTAAACCTTTCAGAGGTTACTTATGACTTCTAGCTAATAAACTTAATGGATAATCTCACAAAAGTACACCGAAATTGTCGCATTTCTCACTTAAGTATACCAGACTTCCAAATTTTCCCACTTTACTCCATTTTGATAATAAATGACAAAAACAGCCCTACAACAATGGATCTTTGCTTGGTTTTCCACTCAACTAAGAGGTTCCGTCGAAAAACTAATTTTCAATAACTGTCATTCCTGTGTTAAATAAAGGAAATCGACAATATAAGGATAGTCTTGTTCGATCACAGGGGTATTTTTGTCATTTACTATCAAAATAGAGCAAAATGAGAAAATTTGGAAATGTGACAAGTTTAGTGTACTTTTGTGAGATTATCCCTAAACTTAATAGTGTATGTATATAGTATATGCCATATGGTTTGAATTAGGAAGTACATACATTTCCTGCAGAGTATATGTCACCGGTTCGGAACCCCTTATCCAGAGTTTCGAGCACCGCAGTCTCTATTCTCTTTGCAGCCTTCTCTTCCCCTAACCCATACTTCAGTAGCATTGCAGCACTTAGAATTGTAGCTAACGGGTTTGCCTTATCCTACACATTAAACAATTATTTCTCAAAAAGATAAATGTAAACTATCTGATAATAAAATTAAGTGAACTAAGGGTTTTGATTTTAAGGAGACAGATATCGAATGATGTTATCAATCCAACCTGTCCAGCGATATCAGGTGCAGAACCATGGATTGGCTCAAAAAGTCCAGGACCCTGTGCCAAGCACAAGATTGGTGTTAAATATAAAAATGAAATGAATTTTTTTGGGGCAAATTGCACATGACTACCTTTGTGAATTGCCCACAAACACGGCTACCCTTGTGAATTTTCACGTGTCAGCATTGTACAAAATAGACATAAACCATCAAAAAAATTCTTTTTTTCGTCACATGATGGCTTCCATATATTTTGTATGTTGGTGACATGGAAATTCATAAGGGTAGTCGTGTGTCTACGGAAAATTTACCATGAGGTCATGTATTTGTGAGAAATTCATAAAGGTAGTTATGTGAAATCAACTCAACTTTTATTATAGAAGAGGCCACGAAATAACAAACTTAGAGAAATGAGCGGTTTGGCATACCGATGCACCAAGACTAGCGGATGGAAGCATGCCAATACTTCCGGTGATCATGGATGCCTCATCAGATAAAATATCACCGAATATGTTGTTCGTTACGATTGTATCAAACTGCAAAATTTCAAGGATATACGATATAAATGTAATTCTCCAAATTAAAATCGAATTGGGTCTAGATTGCTATCTTATGCACATTCTTTCTTTATATTTCCTGATGAGTAATCTTTATCTGAAGTCCATAGAGCTCACAAACCTGTTTCGGGTTACGGACAAGCTGCATAGCAGCATTGTCTACATACATGTGGGTGAGTTCAACATCGGGGTACTCTGCTGCTATAGCAATGACTCTTTGCCTCCAAAGCATTGATGCCTCCAAGACATTTGCTTTGTCTACAGAGCAAAGCTTTCCATTCCGCTTCTGAGCAGTCTCAAATGCAACTCGTGCAATGCGATCAATCTAGCACATAATTTTATTTGCATTTTAACGAAACACTTAAGCAAGAATCGTTATAAACCCAGTTCAAAGACTCAGTCAGCATGTGCCAAAACTATATGATGAATCAGAAACCTACCTCATGTGCAGCATACACCTCGGTATTGAAACCAATCTCCTCGCCGTTTTCATTGGCGCTGAAACCTCTTGGCTTCCCGAAATATATACCTATAACAGAATAACATCATATTTTTCAAAGGTGTGAGAGAGAGACAGACAGAGACGGAGAGTTCCAGCAATGCATACTGACCTCCAGTAAGCTCCCTTACAACCATTAGATCAACACCCTCGGCCACCTCTTTCTTCAAGGTTGAAGCATCAACCAACTACAACAATGATGGGCGATAAATGAAATGTCTTACAACATGTTGTAAAAATCGAAACTTTAAGAGAATCCAACGAGTTTAATGTCACCAAGTCAAAACATATTTGTGTCACTTCATGCACATGCATGTGCATAGTATGCATTTTGAGTTTTGTTCATGCAATGAATCTTCTTTTTGTTGAAAACCAAATCACAAATCAAGAACGTAACTTGATATTCACAGGTCAACTCGGCCACATCATCATAGATATGGATCAATTCCAAAGCATTAAACCATGTTTACCTGAGGTAAAACAGTTGCTGGCCTCAAATTTGCAAACACTTGGAGACCTTCCCTAAGTTGAAGCAACCCAGTCTCTGGCTTCAAATGCTTTTCATTCTTATCCCATTTATACCTATATACCATAAATTAATACGACTTCGCACAAGGTCCAGAATAAATACAATATAGTCATTGCTGACATAACGAACAATGATTTGAAGTGTAATCACTAATTACCCTCCAATTGCTCCGAGAAGAATTGCATCAGAGAGCCTTGCCGTTGAGAGGTTTTCCTCTGGCAACGGAACTCCGGTCTAGTCCAAGGCAGCTCCACCCACAGGCTTCTCTTGGAACCCAAATTCAATCCCTGGTTATAGATAAAACATAAAGATGAAGCACCATGCCCAAAACCCTAAACAGAGCACCTAAAAAGGAAAATAAAGCACAACCATATCTCTTCAACCTTCTCACAAACAATGCAACATTTTAGATATCGTCAAGTGTCATTAACTAAATCCTGAAATTCCACAGCACTGGTTATGCATCACTTAGCTGAGCCTAAACTGAGCACAATGCAATTGTTAACTTGCTAAATTCAGCATCAAATTGATCCTTTCTTCAAACAAAAGCCACATCAACAAAACCCCAAAATAATCTTCATCTTCAGAAACTATGAATTGAGCAATCACTCCTAATAAGCCCCCAAAACCCTCAGAAAATCAATCTCCGTACAAAGACGCGAACTCTAACATTTTCTGTTCCCATTTTCGCGAGAAACAAACAAGGGCAATTACAAAAACAAGAGGGGTCGAATCGAATCACCTTCCAGAGAGCCGGCGAGCTTGAGAACATTCTTGGCGACGGAAATGACTTCGGGGCCGATACCATCGCCGGGAAGCAAAGTGATGCGGTAGCTTCTGGGTGCTTTGGCGGCGGCGGCGCACCTGATTCTACCCCATCTGGACGCTAGTTTCGGAGCAGATTTGAGCTGAATGGGCGATTTCAATTTGATAGACCCGATACTGCTGAGCTGCATAGAAGCCGCCATTGTCGAAGACTTGTTTCTCTCTACACAGAATCGGAGACTCCCTCTAGCGTTGACGGCTGCTGATTGTACATAAGCTCCTTTGTTTTTTGGTTAATTAACTTTGACCCCATAAGTTTACAACTTTTAAGAACATTACCCAAACAAAACAACTATTTCAGTTCTATCTCTTTCTAGTTTCAGCTCGTAGTCTCAGAGAGTTAAAAAAAAAAATGCTTGCTTTGCTGTGCCTAAACCCATTTCATCGCCTCTCTCGAGCTCAGGTTCGCTTCTCTTCCTCTCCACAGATGATGAAGAAGAAGAGAATGACAATGGTTTGCTTGTGATTGTGGTTCTGATGGATAACAACTGGGGATTTCAGCCTCTAGGCTTCGCCGGAGGCGGCGGAGGACCCACCACGGACGGCGGAGATTGGAGGACCCAGCTGCAGCATGGTTCCAGGCAGATCATTGTCAACATAATGTGAGTGTTCTCAAGTGCCCAAATCTGTTCTATTTTCTGGTTTTTGGCTTTTGATTTTGTTCTGTTGATTGATTTGAGCATCATTTTGTTTCTGTGAATCATTCTCATGGTAGTGACATTCATGAAGATAACTGTTATAAACTTTTGATATGAACTTTTGAGCTGTGGGATTGATTGTAATTAACATTTATCTACAATGAAATAATAAGATATGAATTGGGAATTTAGAGATAAAATTAGATATAAAGATGACTTCCAGGGTGAGGATTAAAGATGCTCTAAACATAATTAATGGTTATGAACTTATGTATATAATAACACTTTGTGAGCCTTTTGCTTTGTCCTTGCATCAATTACTTGAAGCCTCATTAAGCTCTTGAGTCTGTAACCTTGCTCAAAGCTCCTTCCTAGAACAGCCATGTCTACAAACCTGAACTTTGATGAGCTTCAATGGTTGATCCAAATACGTCGTACCCTAGATGACATTCTTGAAGATGATATCGAAGTTCCTATCAGTATCTTCAATGTTCCGAAAACACTAATGTCCTCTGATCCAGATTCCTACACTCCACAGCAAGTTGCTCTTGGCCCTTACCATTACTGGCGCCCAGAGCTCTACGAGATGGAGAGGTACAAAGTTGCAGCAGCAAGAAGAGCCCAAAAGGAGCTCCAAGACGTAGGCCTTAAGCTCGAAGACCTCATTGAACAACTCAAAGAACATGCTCCTCGAATTCGAGCTCATTACCACAAGTACCTTGAAAACACTGCTGAAACCATAGCTTGGATGATGGGTATCGATGCATGCTTCATGCTCGAGTTCCTCCAAATGTACGCTGTTTCAGAAGGTAAGTCACTAACTAGAGTTTCTTCGAGGATGTCACATTTGATTGATTACAGGAAATCAGCTCATAATGCGATTCTCAGAGACATGATGATGTTGGAGAATCAAATCCCTTTGTTTGTGCTGAGTAAGATGATGGAGTTTCGGTTCTTGTCTGTAAATTTAGCTGATGACATGTTGCTTTCCATGTTGGTGGGTTTGTGCAAGGAGCTCTCACCCTTCAAGAACATGGACTTCCCCAAGATGAACATATCCAAAAGGGCTCACCTTTTAGACTTCTTGTACCACAGCATTGTACCTAAAATCGAAGAGGTTGAAGAAATCGATGAAACAGAGAGCGAGGAAGGCCATGAACAAGCAGAAGTGAGCACAAACTATATGAAGCAGCTCCTGAAGGAGATCTGGAAGATGCTTGCAAAGCTGAACAAAGGCCCGGTACGTATCCTCAAAGTTGTAGTGAAGCTTCCATGGACAATGCTCACTAAGATCCCCGGATTTTCTGCATTGAAGCAACCTCTTTCGTACTTACTCTCTGTCAAAGACAAAGAAGAAGCTGAACCAGAGAATGGTAATTCTGGGTTGATCGATAAACCTCTATTGGTGGAGGAGATCACAATCCCATCTGTCACAGAGCTCTCAAAATCAGGAGTTCGATTCGTGCCCACCAATGGAAGCATCTCAATGATCAGCTTCAACACCAAGACACTCACACTGTACCTCCCTATAGTGAGCCTTGATGTGAACGTAGAGGTGATCTTGAGGAACTTGGTGGCATACGAGGCATCGAACTCATCTGGGCCAATGGTTTTTACCCGTTACACTGAACTGATGAACGGGATCATCGACAGTGAAGATGATGTGAAGCTGCTGAGGAAAAACGGAATCATTTTTAACCATCTGAAGAGCGATAAAGAGGCTGCAGAGCTCTGGAACGGCATGACCAAGTCAATCAGGCTCACGAAAGTGATGTTCTTGGACAAGGTGATTGAAGATGTGAACAAGTACTATGAATGCAGATGGGTTGTTAAGGTTAGCAAGTATGTGAAGCTTTACGTGTTCGGTTCCTGGAAGATCTTAACTTTGCTTGCAACTATCTGTCTCTTGCTGTTGATGGTGTTACAGTCATTTTGCTCTGTTTATGACTGTGCTCGGATTTTTCATGTCAATGTCAATTCTGATGAGTAACTTTCTGTGTTGATCTGCTGCAAGATTGTCACCTGAGGTGTGAAAAAAATATGTTTGGTTTTGTGCTTTTCTTTGTTGGACCATGACCTTTTAATGATGTTTCTGAGCTGTGTTATTGAAGAAAGATGTGTAAAGCCTTGTTTGTGGATATAAATAATTGATAATCTCTCTTCTTTTATTGGTTTAGCATCTTCTTATGATTATTTAATTATGGTTAACTTTTATTGCTTTTTGTTTTGTTTTACATGGCTTTTTGTATAGACTAACATAAAGCTGATTCAATGTCGTGGTAAACAAGGAATTAGATATAATACAATATTTAAATTCGAATTCCATATCAGTTCAGCAAAAATTAATCTAAAAGGCATCTTATTATTTATTTTCACCTCAAATAATACAATTATTATAATAATTTTGTGTAAAAAAAACAAAAATAATTAAGAAAGACCGCGAAAGTCTCATGACTCCATATATATCGCATTCATCTTCTTCTTCCTCTGAAACGATACAGTGTCGTTTTAAGCTCCAGTAAAGTCGTTTCCGAATCCATTTCCAGGTCTACTTCGATCATCGGATCTACTACCTTCTCCTGTTTCATTCTCTTCGCTTCCCCCAAAACGTGATTTTGGAAGAATCGTCTAGAAAACCCTAAGCGATTGTTCGATGATCCAGCTTCGATTTTGAGTTCTGGTTTGTTTCTGAATCCAATTGGCGAATTTGGGGATTTCGAGGAGCTAATTGGCGGTGGAGTTGGGTCCGATATCGGGTTTTGATGAATAAGAACAACTCGAGGCACCAGTCTCAGGGCGGAGGCGGAAATGGAGAACCCGCCCTGCAAGGCGGAGCTTGGAGGAGCCAGCTGAAACCCGATTCTCGTCAGAAGATCATTGACCAAATGTAAGTGTACCCTTGTTTTCAAAATTTGTTTTTTTCCCCCAATTTGTTCATTGGGTTAAATAACATTTTGATTCAGTTTTGAGATGAAACTGAGAAGGGTTAGCTATGAAATTTCAAAATCAGGTCTTGTTGATATTAGTAATAGTATAAACAATTTGAAGCTGGTGAGATACTGAGGTTGATTGTAATCAACACTTTTGATGAATGAAATAGAACATAGATGAACTGGGATTTTAGTCACAAAATAAACTGGTTTTGCCACTAAAATGCTACTTCTTTTTACAGTAACCTAAGGCCATGAGAACCACTGATGTTCGTGTCACACTGTGATTTTAGTTATCATTCGGTTCTTGAAGCTCTTTATGCTCTATTTATGAGTTTGAGGAGTGTTAGTTATGAAAGTTCACGAAATCATGTCTTGTTGATATTAGTATATACAAATAGTGAGCTTGATTGTGTAGTTAACCCTTCTGATGAATGAAATCAAATGGAGATGAATTGAGATTTTAGTCACAAAAGGATAACTCCAAATATAAACCATGTATTACGCCACTTTTGCAAAATCTTGAAGGGCATTTTGGGCAATTCGTGCCCAAATTTGACTGAGTAATAGCAGTTTTTTTTTGTAGACTGTGAAAAGTTTATAGTTAGTTTGTAAAATCAAAGGTGTTCATGGTCAGTAGTTGCAAAATTCGCGTAATACAGGAATAGTATTCTGGGGTTTTTCCCCAATATAAACTGGGTTGCAATTAAAATGCTACTTCTTTTTACAGTAATCTATGTCCATGAGAACCATTAATCTTTATGTCACGCTGTGATTTTAGTTATCATTTGGTTCTTGAAGCTCTTTATGCTCTATTTACGTAGAATGGAAACTTTGAAGAGGCATCTTCCTTTTAATGGAGAAGAGGGACTTCTTGAACTCAAGAAGATCGCTGCAAGGTTTGAGGAAAAGATTTTCAATGCTGCCACTAGCGAGGTATCTTTGTAATGTTTCGGGTTCCTTAGTGTAAAGCCTTAAACATAAATTTATTCTCCAGTTCTTTGGATCTAAGGTTGTATTCATTTTTTATTCCAGACAGATTATTTCCGGAAAGTCTCACTGAAGATGCTTACAATGGATACCAAGTCTCAGAACCCCATACCCTACAATCCAAATGGCATCATATCCTCAGCAAGCGTGATTGATTTTGAGGCCACCAGGAACAGGAAGAGACAAAATGAAGGGTATAGTGCTGATAAGCTCGAGGCAAAGGAGGCCGAGCTAATTGTTGCTCAGAGAGCCTTGAAGGCAAGCCATGAAGAGCTGAGAGCAATAAAGAACACTGTGGAGATGTTGACCACCAATGTTGACCTTGTTGAGGAGCGACACATCAAGATTCGTGAGGCCATTGTTGAGAAGTGGATGCAATCTGAGACTGGGAAGGCCTCGATCAATAATATCGGTTATTTCAAAGGCTTTGAACATGCTTACAGAGCAAAGGCCGGTTTTGGAGAGGATTATCTGCTGAAGAACGATCAGTTTGGTGTTATAGAAGCGCTGCCTTGTGTGGATTGTTTCAGCCATGACTTGGAATTGCCCGAGTACTTCAGGCCCCGCAAGGTACGCCATGGGCAAAGCTCGAACGATGATGTTGTGCCAAGTGCTTAGTGATTGTTCATAGTCTTGTGTACTCTATGTCATTTGCACGTAACTATCTCTGAAACATTGTATACAGTTACCCGGAACTTCCAAAAAGTTGCAGATGGCTCTTTTTCTGTTTTTCACCTAAACAATAACGTTATTTATGGTTAGTGATTGTTCATAGTCTTGTCACTCTCTGTCTTTGTTACTTTTTCATTTTGTGTTGTATGGCTTGTTGTACTGATGAACATAAAGCTGATTCAATGTGGTGGTAAACAAGGAATCAGAATTGACATTTAAGTTGGTACCTTGGATATCAAGCAACTTGCGTGACAAGAAACTTACTATTGAATAACCTCAAAAAATATGATAATTACTACGAGACATAAACAAAAATCCTTGGCCGGTGATAAAATCAATGATGCTTCAAACAAGAGAAGAATTAAAGACCGCGCAGGTCTCAACAGCAGACTCTACATATATTATACCACATTCATCTTCTTCTTCCTCAGGAACGATGTTAATGGTGCTGCAGATTTTTTTTGCTCTGTTTATGACTGTGCTCGGATCTTTCATGTCAATGCCAATGCTGATGAGTAACTTTCTATGTTGCTGCTGCAAGATTGTAACCTGAGATGACTTTTCTTTTTCCTTTTTTGGTGAGATTAATGATGTTTTTGAGCTGTGTTCTTGAAGATGTGTGGATCCTTGTTTGTGTGTATAAATAATTGATGTTTCTTCTACTTTTATTGGTTTAGCATCTTCTTATGTTTATCTAATTATGTTGCTTTTTTTGTTTTGTTTTAGATGGCTCTTTGTATTGATTCAATGCCATGGTAAATAAGGAATCGGAATTGATATTTAACTTGGAACTCCACTTTAATTTGACATAAGTTAATCTAAAAGGCGTCTTATTATTTTCATATCAAATAATACAACAATAATAATTTTTAGTATTTAACTTGGAACTCCACTTTATATCGAATTCATCTTCTTCTTCCTCGGAAACGATACAGTCTACAGAGCCACAGCGGTGTCGTTTTAAGCTCCAAAACGTCGTTTTGGTCTCCATTTCCAGGTCTACTCCGATACTCAGATCCACCACCTTTTCTAGTTTCTTTCTTCTCGCTTCCCTAAAGCGTGATTTTGGAAGAAACGTTTACAAAAACCCTAAACCATTTTTCGACGATCCAGCTTCAATTTTGAGTTCCGGTTGGTTTCTGAATCCAATTGGCGAATTGGGGGATTTCGAGAACCCAATTGGTGGTGGAGTTGGGTTCGATATCGGGTTTTGATGGATAAGAACAACTCGAGGCTCCACGGCGGCGGAAATGGAGAACCCACCATGGACGGCGGCGATTGGAGGAGCCAGCTGAAACCCGATTCCCGGGAGAGGATTGCTAACAAAGTGTAAGTGTGCCCTTGTTTTCAAAATTTGTTTTTTCCCCCAATCCGTTCATTGGGTTAAAATTAAATAACATTTTGATTCAGTTTTGAGATGAAATTGAGAAGGGTTAGGTTAGCTATGAAATTTCATAATCAGGTCTTGTTGGTATGAGTAATAGTATATGCAATTTGAAGCTGGTGAGGTACTGAGGTTGATTGTAATTAACACTTTTTTGATGAATGAAATAGAACAGAGATGAATTGGGATTTTAGTCACAAAATAAAATAGTTTGCCATTACGAGCATCTTCAAAGAAATAGGCTAGGTTGGGCTATTCGAGGGTTAAAACTTAAAAATGGTATTTCATAAGAGAGAAGAGTTAAAATGTTATGTCGAATGGGAGAGAATGTGTAAAAGCCGGGCTAATAGAAATTGTCAAACAATAGGAATAGCCCATGGTGAGTGAATTTTATTATTATTTCAAATTTTCGGGACAAGTGGCAATGTGTCATTGGAGAATCTACTAGTCGTTTGGGCTATTAGCCCAGCACTAGCTATTAGCATAGGCTCTTAAGTCTTAGCCCTGGCTAAAGCTCGCCCGATTAGCTCAGGGTTTACTCCAAAATCCCCTTTAACTCAGCCCTATTAGCCTCCCTACTAGCCTGGGTTGGAGATGCTCTAAAATGCTACTATTAGAGCCATTAATAAACTGGTTTAAGCTTAAGCTCTCTGTGCTCTACTTATGTAGATTGGAAACTTTGAAGAAGCATGGTCCTTTTAATGGAGAAGAGGGACTTCTTGAACTCAAGAAGATTGCTGCAAGGTTTGAGGAAAACACTTTCAATGCCGCCACTAGCCAGGTATCTTTGTAATGTCTGGCTTCCGTAGAGTAAATTCTTAAACATAAATATAAATTTTTTATCCTTGCTCTAAATATACAAACAAAATGCTAACTTGGAAATGTATCATCTTTTTGTCAAGTTCTTTGCATCTAAATTTGTATTCATTTTCAATTCCAGTCAGATTATTTGCGGAAAATCTCACTGAAGATGCTTACAGTTGAGTCTCCGAACCCCATACCCAACAATCCAAATGGCATCATATCTTCATCAATCGTGATTGGTTTTGGGGCCTCTGAGAAAAGGAAGAGACAAAATGAAGTGTATAGTGCTGATAGGCTCGAGGCAAAGGAGGCCGAGCTAATTGTTGTGCAGAAAGCCTTTTAAGGCAAGTCAGGAAGAGCTGAGAACCATTAAGGACACTATGGAGATGTTGACCACGAACATTGACCTTGTTGAGGAGCAGCACATCAAGCTTCAAGAGGCCATTGTTGAGAAGTGGATGCAATCTGAGACCGGGAAGGCCTCGATTAACAATATCGGTTACTTCAAAGGCTTTGAACATGCTTACAGAGCAAAGGCTGGTTTTGGAGAGGATTATCTGCTGAAGAACGATCAGTTTGGTGTTATAGAAGCACTGCCTCTTGTAAATTGTTTCAGCCATGACTTGGAATTACCCGAGTGTTTCAGGCCCCGCTAGGTACAGGATGGGCAGAGCTCGAACGATGATGTTGTGCCGGTTCTGGTTAGTGATTATTTATGGTTGTATTACTTTGTTCATGGATAGTGTTGTGTTCTGGTTGATGTTTTCAAGCTGTGTTCTTGAAGAAAAATGTGTGTGGAGCCTTGTTTGTGGATGAATTATGTGCATTTCATATGGTTTTTCTTTTATCTTGTAAAATAAGTGTTATATTTTATAATTTTATATTATGTTCAAAAATCGATAAGTAATCGAATCAGGTCAAAATATTATAGATTCATTCGAAACCACCAACTATTATATTTGTACGGTATTTTTCTTTTGTTTATGATAAAAAGATGGGATGATCGTAGAAATGTACCCTTATGTTTAAATTGTTGTAAATCGGATACTGATTTTGAAAGAATGTTACAAACCAAAAATAGTATTAACCAAACGGTAGCGTATAAAGAGTAAGGACAACGCAAGGAGAAAGAGAAACATCTTCTCCCTGACGTCAACTCCAAGAGTCGGTTTAAAGGAGTTGTCGGCAACATTGTGTCTTCAACTCCCCAACTAGAGTCGACTCCTAGGGTCACTAAAACACTGCAAAGTCAATGATGAGACTACACATGCATTGCAAAAGCACCGATGACATGTTGGACTCTTAAAAAAATGTTTCACGTACTTTTTAGCTTTCTCTTTCGTATCAGTTCCACCCTTATCCAACGTGTTGTTGGAATCTAGAGTTGTTGACCCTTGACTACCACATCGGATGCCACATGTCAACTTATTGACCTGTTAGAGCACACCACGTGTCGTTGGTGATTCTGGTGTAACAAACCGGCAACTGCCGTGAATTCTGTTAGAGAGAGAGAAAGAGAGTATAGATTAGATTGTTATAGAGAGAGGCGCGAACACTACAAAGAAACATCTACAAAACCCTAAACGGTTGTTCGATGATCCAGCCTCAATTTTGAGTTCTGGTTGGTTTCCGAATTCAATTGGCTAATTTGGGGATTTCGAGGCGCCAATTGGTGGTGGAATTGGGTGCGATATCGGTTCTTTTGATGGATAAGAACAACTCGAGGACCCAGGTCGGCGGCAGCAACGAAGAACCCGTTGTGGACGGCGGAGACTAGAGGAGCCAGTGTTAACAACACAAA
>JAYMSW010002582.1:0-13595 GCA_036897725.1 Erodium texanum | reverse complement strand
GTCGCAGCCGCATCAGCCGCCGTGAGACCCTCGTCCATTGCTCTCTCCAAGTCCAATTAGATCGCGCGACCCACTCGATTCCAGGTATGTAAAACGCCCCAAAACCTCTCTCTCTCTCTCTCTCTGTTGTAAATGTGATTTCTTCTGTAGTACGTTTCTGACGAGGTCAATGTTTCTCTCTAAAAAAAAGAAAAAAAAAATGGTGAAGGGGTGAGGCGAACGAGGTGGAAGGTGGGCCAAAGAAGTGGGCCGACCAATGATATTGAAATAGGGCCCACAAGACGCTGTCTATTTATCTACATCTGAGAAAATAATTCGAGTCCGAGGATGACTTGTCTGCAAATTTGCACTGCACATTGATATAGAAAAGAGTTGTGATCGCATCATAACTTGTTTATATAAAAGATAAGTTTGTATCATCATTGTGATAAGAAACACGATCCACAGCTTGTGAGCTGTCTGTCTGGTTTGTGCCACATCCACAGCTTGTGAGCATGGTTGCAAAACCATTCCTATGGAATGGGAAGCTTCACCAACAGATGTTAACCTTAACCTGAATTTATACAAACTACACTACCTCATCATCTCATTTACAATGCCTCCAGACAAATAAATGCATTGGAGCAACACTTCATGTCTGTTCAACTTGAGGCAAGGATCCATATTTGCTGGCCAAAGGCGTGTTGCTTCGAGACTGGCGTTTCGTGGGGACAAGCATAGGCTCTCCATCCATCTCCTCACTACCAGCATCACTCTCACCACCCTCCTCTGCACTCTTGAACACTGGATGAATATATGCATTCTGCAGGAACCCGTTCAGGTTCAGGTTAGGCTCTCTCGCTTGTTCCAGTGTATCTTTCATCATTGCCTCCTGAACATCCCAGAAATACAACAACAACAACTCAGATGACCAACCAACAAATGCAAAAGCAGGAACATCATCAAACCCACCTGTAAAGGGTATCTGACAAAAGCAGGCTCGTATCGCCCTTTGCAGAACCTATGGAACCATATGGTCAGAACCGGGAGAGTGATCAGCAATGGAGTCGACTGTGCAGCTTCTTTTGTGCTCAGCAATCCCATCAGAAGCAGCTGAGATACAATCAGCGCAGTTATTATCCGCCCATGAACAGATGGCCAGAATGCTGCAGCACTCTCATACTCCTGATTATACACATTGATGATCTGCAACAAGACATCATGTTACAGCAACAACTTCTCCAAAACAACCTTATATAATATACATGAAATAATGTATTCCGGATATGTTTACCTGATGACGGTACACTACATAAGCCAGGCTGAAGAAAACTATGATAAAAGGAAGCAGGATGGGAGTGACAACCGCGTAAACAAGGCCAAGTAAGAAGTAGAGTTGTATCTGTGGCTCCCCAGTGTTGAACCCAAGGGTTCCCGGATCCATTGCTTCTTCTCTGTCCTTTTCGGTCTTCACCAGCAAGAAATTCTTTAACTGGTACATTATCAATGGCTTCAACCTCAAAATCTCTCCGGCAACTCCAGCCCACCCATCAACCATTATGTAAGTGATGAAGAAAGTTGCCTTCATTGGAATTGATGCACCGATTGTCTTCGGAACTCTGTAGGAGTCAGTTGCCAATATTAGTAGTCAACAAGCGATACAAATTGAACCCTTATGTTTATGGGAACGTAACATACTCATTTGCAGATTGGTTCATAAAAGTATTTAGCTGCTGAAAGGCAGTTCCGGTGATTATGCTCCCAAGAAACACGTTGATGAATTGGAAAATGTAGTATCTGGTCGCTGACCTCCTCTCCAGGGCTGAAAGGCATATGAAGCCTTCAAACTTGGACATCATCATCAAGATTGAAGGTAGAAAAATGAGGAAAAGCTTCAAAGCTATCCCCGGAAGGAACCCTTGAATGAATGATTTTATCACCTTCCTGCACAGAAACATGGAGTGATGATGTGAGTAACATGCTTTTATATTCATGCAAAGAAGAAGAAGTAAGGAGAAGTACTTACCTTTCAATTATGGGTTTTAGTAAAGGAACGGCTTTCTCAATACCCTCAATGTTTGCAAGAGACTGAACAAATGCAATTGGGATCATGAAGAAGAAGGTAAGGAAGAAGAAAGCTACAGCAATGATTAGCCTCCGAACAGTGAGTGAAACATATGGAATTGCCAAGTTATCCCAAAAGACATCACGGGGCTCCGGAGCCCACTCAGTCAACCATAATGTTGGGTTTCTGGTTTGTTGAGTTTGTGCACAAACAGCAGCTGCCCATCGAGTTTTGAAGGAAACAAATGATGCTGACATTATGGATTTCGGGTTGCTCGTTATTTCATCTCTCTCCAAAGATATCTATTAGTTTTTCAGTAAAAAAACAAACACATAATGTTGTTAATCACATGCTTTCAAGAAATAATTAACTAATAATCGATAAGAAATTGTGAAACTTACTTCTTTTGATAGTCTCTCCACCTCAGATGTGTAATAATCAATTGCTTCCCATTTCTCGCCACAGAGGCCTAGAAACCCGGTCTGCTCAATGGAAAAAAGAAATTGCAGATATCATGACAATTTTCTTACAAGCTTCAAGTTGTGAATATAAAACATAAAAAGGTGGGGAAATTAAGGAAGACTTCAAATGAGAAAAAATGTGATTAGCAACAATATTGGTACCTTCACAAAAGGCTTCCTAGATGGATTTCTAGAATACTTGAGCTGATAGAAGTCCAACCAATTCTGCTTTTTTTTCTGCTCTTCAACCAGTTTCGAAAGTTTATTTGCATCGTATACAACCTGCAAGGATTAATAAATAAGCATGACTGGATAAACTTACGCAACTCAAGGCTCAAGCTTTATGTGAACAAAGAACTAACAATAGCTATATCATTGTATGATGAACGTCAACAGCAAATCACTGTTGAGCTTTAAGTTTCATATTATTGAACTAACAATGGCTATTTATGAGCATTTGCAGAAATAGTTATCACACCTGATGAGTGAGATAGTGATCTGGATGGTTGACCAGAAAGAAGTGTTCCACAAGCTCACCAACTGATTCATCTGGATCTGGTGGAACATTTCTGACAAGCACCTACACCACAATAAACAAATATCATGAACTAGAGAAAACACGAAGCAAACCATGAGAGAAAGGCTTGAAAACTGTGCACAGTGGCGAAACATGGAATTGTTCTTACTGTGAACTGATCTGGGCGCCTGTGTTCTGATGCAAGAAAATGAAGCCTCATGGATGCAACTATCTCATACTCCTTATTCAACACATAGCATGTCCAGAAGGTAAAGACATAGGCCATTACCAAATGAGTCCAAAACCTGCAACCTTCAAATAAATATACAAACCGAGGAACAGAAGAATACATATCCCAAAATTTGCAATGAAAAGTTGCATACCTATCAGATCCATTTGGAATGTTTGAAATAGATAGTTTATCGATATCACTGTAAGTAATATTTGAACGCTCTAAAGTGTTGTTGGTCCAATTAACTGGTACCATAACTGAAAAGGCAAGCACTGCAATAGGAACAAATATTTTAAGCCTGCAACAAAATAGGAACAGACAAGTGCACTCAGTCCAAACCTTCACCGAGATGCAATATATTAAAATTTTAAACTATTGAGATTTAATGTATGAGAGCATACCCTGTCAAGTAAATCCGCAAATAAACAGCAGAATCGAGTCCTGCGTGGTCAATGAGCTCTGGTTCTGGCATTTGTAGTGCTGCAGGCATCCAGCTCAGGAACCTCACATATGACTTGAAGTCGAAATTGACAAATTTGCTTCCAAAAGAACCGGTGCGCAATGGGCTGCACCTCAGTCCCTTTAGGTACCATTTTGGGAAGTAGACCCTGTCATTGATGGGTTGGATCCGAAGTACGGCAAATAAGAGAAAGAAGGCAAATGCAGTGAGGATATTGATAGTTGCTGCAACTCCAATATCACTCAGGCTGGCCATATTTCAGTTTCAAAGAACGAAGATGCAGTGATCTCCTGAGAAAAGAAAATGGAGCTTTATTATCAATTATCAGCTATTTGGCAAGGAGGACTGTTGGTTAGGTCATGACATGTTCATGATTCACAAACAAACCCATCAATCACTTTTTGCTAGGCAATTCTCCAAAGTGAATAGTTATTTTTTGACAGAGAGAAAAAATACATGAACTAAATTGAAAAGGGAAAGGGGAAAAGAGCAACGATATCCTAAGCTAGTTTCTAAACGAAGAAAGCCACACACAGTGTTCACTGTTGAGCCTTTAATGGCTCAACAATAATGTACCACAATAATGCATCACAATTATAGTTAGTCTTGTAGCCAACTGATAAACATATGCCTTCAAGAGCCTGAAATCTTCAACTCTAAGTTAACTATAGTGGCCCTGCCTTCATTTTTTTATTATTTGGGGTACTTTATAATATGATAAGTTAACATGTTGCAGCATGTTAATCCACAATGAAACATGCCATGGAACCAACCTAATCAGCATTGTAGAATCACAATGAATTGAAACTGACCAATCACCCAAATGTCAGCTATAAACAGAGAGTGTTATGACATGATATAAAGGTAAATCAAGAAGTGAAATTGATCAGAAAACAAGTAGAACAGTCAACATAAAAAGAAAACAGATTAAATAAACCGGAGATGCATGTGCAAGAGTCTTAAAATTAGGAGGAATATCATATATGAAAAGGAAAGCATGCAATCCATGTGGGCTCAATCATGTTTTTAGAAAAGAAAACATAAAATCCATGTGGGGCTCAATTATATTTGCGAAAGGACAAGCCAGAAAACCAAAAACAGACATTCCCAAGAAGCAACTAAAAATCCAGATCAAGCAAAATACAACCCCAAGCTAACAAAATGAACATAAAAATCTCAACTTTAAAAGCATAATTTGATGGGAGGCCAAAAAAAACACACACACAACCACATCAACTCAAGCAGTGATTTTTAATCATAATCAGAGAAACCTAAATACAAGTTCCGTCCCCATTTCAGCAATATTCTCAGTGAAAAAAACAGATCGTGAACAACAAGACGACACACACTCCCCCAACTTCCCCACAACTAAAACCCAGTTCAGCTTGACAGCGGTTCAATAGAAAAAAGAGAGGAAAAAGAAAACCATTTAATTTGTTTCCCTACCCTTTCCTCTACATTCTCCGCAAACAAACAGAGTTTAAAACACTCCCAGACTGAACCTTCATTACATGCATACCTGTAACTAGGAAGCCAAATCCAGAGGTTGAGAACGCGGAGACGGAAACGCCGCCGTTTGAACCCGACCAACTAGAGATGAGCTTGGACGAAGAAGAAGAGCAAGATAGGGAAACAAAAGCATGGATATTGAAAAGATATGCATATAAAATGAATAAACCGTGCTGAAATGCGCCACCTAGAGCAGTAGAAGAAAGGAGAGAGGAAAGGCGCAGGATAGCAGAAAGGGAAGAGATGAAGCGATTACGTACAGAGAAGACGATGAGTTATACTGTCACACATACAACGACCACTTTAATTAGATTATTGAAAGACACTAAAACGATCCGGTGTCGGCAAGAGAGAGAATAGTTCTCTAACGGCTACTTTATTTTATTTTCTTCATTCCTTTATTTATTCTTTCGATGCAGACGGTCATCCCAAAATATAACAATAAAATAATAGCAACTTTTACCTTTGTACGACGACTAATGAGCAGGAAGAAGAGGTTCTGTTCAGTTGGACCCATAAACAAAATAGGTATGGTAATTGCCTAATCGGCATGCGCCATGCACGGTTTTCCCCATCCCCGTCCTCATTCATGTCTCGTCTTAAATTCAAAAATGATATTTTATTCCCTGTTTCAATCCAGTGAAAATATTTATTGAGTTCGATAAATTATGTCATTATACAAACTAACAACACAATCAAGTTTTAAGAAACTGATAACCAGACTGTCATTTACATAAACAACACATAATAAATATAATATCCGAAACAATGTTGGGACTCACATGATCCTTAATTTCTGTATTTGCCATCTTCACATGCACAAACAACATATATTCACCATTACCATTTACCATTACCACTACTTAATCTGGCCTTCCAGCTCATTGGTTCTCATCAGGTGCATCAGCCATAGCATCTCTAGTATCAGTTCTTTTGATGAACAGCCACCTGGTGGATGTCCATCTCCTTCAACATGACAGATCGTCCACACGAATCACAAGGCGCCGTCCTCGACCCGCATATGCTTTCATGTTCTGATAATCCTCTCATTCTGTCTCTGATGTCCATTGCAGAGTTCCCTGCTTGAACCATATCCCCACAAAAACGACAAGGAACCAGGCGCAGGGGACATGCTGAGGCCTGGTGTTGCATCTGTCAAACACAAAAAGAAAGGAATTTGGCTATAAGTTTACGTGCAGACTAATTTAAAAATAAAAAAGAGGGTAGTTTTTCCCATACCATCTGTTCTTTCTCGAGGACCACCCCACAGGCACAGCTGATTGGCTCATGATATACTTTCATGTGCTTCTCCATCTCTCCCTTCTGAAATGCTTGCCCACATTTCTCACAGTGTATGTGGTTCTTGGCCTCCTCGACCCTAAGCACAATTCCACAACCAGCATGCTGACAGGTGACATTATGTCTGCTACAGTAGGCTTCATGCAGGGCTATGGTCCGACTAGGTATATGCCGCTTGCAATTCCTACACTCTACAGTATCTACCCCTGCTGATGCTGATGAGGAAGACATAGTTTGTTGACCCTTGTGATTGTTGTCCTGAATGTTGACTGATACCTGGTACTTGGTTGTTCCCTTGAAGCCATAAACACCAATGCTGTATGTGCCAGCCACCAATCTCCTATCCTTAGAGCTAAGGATCAAAGACTTTGAACCCACATCGTGGGAGGACCATTCATGCTGGTGCAATGTTGGGAATAAGAGGGGATGCTTGGATATGTAAAGATCGGTGTCTCCGCCATCTGCCTCTGCTTCTACTTTAACTTCAACTACAGCATCCCCAGAAGCAATTTTACTCCATGAATCATTGTCAATCGAGAACTTGTAATACATAAACTTCCCTTCCTCGACTGTCCCTGATTCTGAAGTCCCATATACAAGTGGCTTTAGGACATACTCGTTTGTACTCTCTGAAACCGAATCAGGACCAACTACATCAACTTCAATATCTGTTTCCAGGACAGATACACTAGAAGAGGGTTTCAACTCAAGGACTCGCAATTTGTACACCAGCTCACCGTAATTTACAGTGAGCACATCATCATGAGAAAGTGTGGCATGCTGGCGAAGGCTTGTCTCTAGAATAGCCTTGTGGTTGGGGAGGTCAGAAAAACCAATCCCTTCTGGCTGAAGTTTTGCGTAAGTTCCTTTTGGCAGCCAGACATACCGAACTTCAATCAGTGAAATTGGAGAATCTTTAGGAAACAGATTGCTCCATACATGAGGAGGAAGCCCAACAGAACCTTCTTCTGCAGTGAATTCCAAAACTCCCGAATGGGTGGTCCCGCAGTTTCCTGCTTCAGCAGCCTTCATGTCTGAAGAACCCTCTTGACCAACTACTGACAGCCGGAAGTATAAGGGTCCTTTATCAAATGCACCTTGATCAGACAACTCCGTGAAACAGGAAGATGGAAGTTTGATCTTATCTCCATTGCCCTGAAAAGGTACAGCTTCCAATATTCGGTAAAAGCTGACTCCCCTCCCGGCAAGCAAATTTTCTTCTGTTATCTGATCAGCCTGAGAGGAAAGGCAAATACTAATCAATTATGAGTTCACCACTTGAGACTTAAACCATAAACAGGATAATCATTTTGATTTCACTGGATAACACTGCTAAATACTACATATGATAATTATGGATGCAGCTTATGACACAATGGTGAACACAATATGGACAGTTAATTCATCATGTACAAGTATGAAATGAATGAATATGACCCATGCATACTGAAAAATAACAATTGGCAGACTTCCATTTATTAGTTATAAGTTCAAACTTCATATTGTATGACTGACAAGATCCAGGCTTACAACCTAACCCCATAACACAAACGGATGGCTAAAAAGTAGAACAAAACTGCAAGTATGCAATATCTACTCTAATTCACCAATAACAGGTGAGCAATCACATTAATATGACAGTGAAAGGAATTAGCTTGTATTCTACAATGTCCTTTAATGTGCACAAGAAACCCAACATCAGAGGGAACACCTAAAAGTTTGAAGTGCACATTGGTCCTCCATCATAATGTAGAATGTGTTGATAAAAGAGAATCAACTTTGGAAGATTTCAGAACGACTAACTCAGTGGTATAGTGGCCACTGCATATATTCCTAATTACAGACACCAACATGCTTATAATAGTTCGCAGGCCTGAACAATGAATCCCTCTTTTTTGACTTTTTTTATAGGCAGTTCTTAGCCTAAGGACTAAACCCAATGACTTTGCTTATGTATTAACTGGTTCATTTCCAGGATTAAACCCTTATGTATTAACTGGTTCATTTCCAGGACTAAACCCAATATGCTTATATGAATGAGCATATCTCGCAGACTGTTTAACAACCCAACCGGAACAACTTACTAAAGAAAGTCTAACACTCACACTAACAGCGCAACAAACATACCATGGATAACACAATCAATCCGTCTTACTATACAACATATTGATGAAACTCTCGCAACAATACATTTATTTCAGCATAGAGTTTTCAGTTAAACTTCTTTCCTCCCATGATATTGAGTAAGCATAAAATTAAAAGGAAGGCACACAAATTACTCCAAGAGAAAACTATATTCCTGATTGAACCAGGCATAAACTTGTAGATCCGAGCTCTATGTATTCCTGAAACTTAATCTACTGGATCTTCTTAAAGTGATTCATATGCCTCAATGGCTTCATAAAAATGGTTTTGCCATGAACTAATTACATCCAAAGCAAACAAAAACACTTGTCCCAACTCGAACAAGATGGGATCAATTTATTCATTACATTAATTTACCTAAATAACACAATCAGAACGAAGAAGAAAAAAAAAAGTGTATCTCCAAAATCTTAGAACCCATAAGAAAACAGAATCACAATTGTTTCAAAAATATCATCCATGGCATAATATCGGAGCACAATGAGCATGAAAAATGACAAGAGAGTTTCGATTTCAAAAAATAATCCAGAAATGGAAGCAAAATAAGGTACCTTGAGTTGAGCTTCAAGAGCATCAAGTCTGCGAGATCTCTGCGCAGCTTCAAGGGCCTCACGCTGACGCTTGGCCTCTTCTCTAGCCTTGCGCTCCCTCTCCAATCTCCGCCTGGCGATCTCCTTCCTCTCCTTCTGCTCCTTCTCTATCTTCTCTCTCGCCCTTCTCAGCTCGAAATCCATCTCTCAATCTAAACTCTCTCCCTGTTGCGATTTTGATTATTGTGGGGATTTTGATGAAACGATACCGAGTGCAACTTCCTGGTCAAGAAAACCCCCCAAGGAATTGAAAATTCAGGAAACTGGTTTATTTTCTCGTATTTATTTGGTTTCTGTTCCAATTCCTCAAAAATTTGTATTCCAAAGAAAATTCTAGAAGGATCTGGGCCTGGTAGAGCCCACTAGCCCAGCTGTAAGTTCGCGTAACCCAATTGGTTTCTTGACATGGTTGGTAGCTTGCCGGATATATAAGGGGCTATTTCGTAATTTTGGTCTGTAAAAATATATTGTCACATTAAAACCGAACCTAAATCTTTGCACGAAAAATAATCCTTCACACATATACATGAGAGGTATGAATTTTCGAGAATTATGGAGTCGTGCTGCCCCCAAACCCATAGATAGAGTATGTTACTGAGCAAAGTTTGAATCATTCATAAACCAATTTGTATCTATAGTTGATAAATTATAGTAATCTTCAAACTCAAGCTATATACATTTACATAACTTAAAATGGCTTAATTTACATGTATCAAGTCACAGAAAAAGAACTGACTTTTCTCATAACAGTTTTCTTTTTTAAAAACAAGCTAAATATTTCAAACTGGGGTCTATGATTATAAGTTTAATCGCCAACATCCCAAACTAAAACAACAAATAAAGTATACTAAGATGCTTGAGACGAAGGAACTCGGCAAAATGACCCCATAACTTACAAGGAGGATTGTTCTCCTGTATATATATTAACATAAAGCACGGTCGATGCTACATCCTACCTTCCTGACACCAAATTCATGAGAGCTTGATTCTCGTAAAAGGAACCAACATCCCAGTCCTCTGTCGTGGACGACAGAGTCATCAAGGCCACCACAATAGACCTCATGCTCGGGCGCAGCTGTGGATTCTCCTGCGTGCACGCCTTGGCAAGCTGTGCCATCTACAAAGACAGACGTCATATTCAATTGTTCATGGTTGGTTTTCATTGAACTTCACTATGTTTTTGTCTTCCCAGAAATATATGTTTACCTTGCGAACTGAATCCACCGGGTAGTTCTCTCCCAGCCTCGGGTCTACCAGTTTGGTAAAGTCCTCTGTAGGATCGGGCTGGCTAAGAACTTCCTCAAACTGCACAACATATAATAAGCACAATGAAATGAAGCTCAGTATTATGTCCATCCAACAATAGTAAAAGATGTATACCAATGCAACGAGGCCCTTTGATTCAGCAACAGAGTTGCTTGCTTTAACTATAGCTTCCTTGGCAGAGATGAGTTCGTAAAGGACAACTCCAAATGCATATACATCCACTTTAGGAGACACATCTCCATACTGAGCATATCTGCAATGCACACAAGTATTATATAAGCTCAATCCATTCAGATCTTATTATACTCTCAATAAAATAGTTATCTTACTCTGGTGGCATGTATCCAAATGTACCCACAAGACGTGTTGGGAGCGATGTACTTCCAACTTCAGTCAATTTTGTCAATCCAAAATCTGCAACCTGCACTCTACATTTGTCAGCGCAATCGTCTAGTCCATAACAACATTAGGGGCATCAAATTCAGGTCAACCTTTCCATGGTAGTTCTTGTCTATTAAGATATTTGCTGTTTTGATGTCACGATGGATATAAACAGGGACAGTGTGCTCATGGATATACTCAAGACCTCTTGCTGAATCAAGGGCAATCTGCACTCTCGTAGGCCATGGCAGTGGCTCCCTCTCTGTAAAAACAACAACATTAGTATCACCGTAGCTTTGAGAAACATCCTTGCTGCAAAGTATGTGATCTCTCACCTGAGCCATGCAGGTGCTGGCTTAAGTTACCATTCTCAATGAATTCGTAGACCAAGAACAGAGAACCCTCAACACAATGTCCAATCAAGCGTACCTGCATCCAAATGTTAAGATATTACACATTCTCTTTCAGATCATGACCATATACCGTTCTTGTTTAGAGACGGTGTATTTACCAGGTTTAGGTGATGAACGCGTGTCAGAACTTTCAACTCTGCTAGAAATTCTTTTGAAGCTTGCATATCCATCTTCTTGATTGCAGCTTTCTGCATCAATTTTGTTTTGAGTTCATCAAAGGGTTTGAGTGCTAGAAGTGAAAATATAGATGATTAACACAAGAAACCAACAACAAAAAAAACTGATTTAAACATGATGCAATGTAAAATCGATGCATGCTTTAAGAATACATGTTTGATATTTCTGCGTGCATGTTCTGAAACTTATTTACCTAAAAAAATATGATCCATTGTCTAAGAAACTAAGACAGGGACCTTACTTTACAACTATATGTCACAGGGAAGTCCAAAACCTCTATTTAAAAAGAGTGAAGATATACCTCGCCCCTGAGTTCTGCATAGTAAACAGCCCCAAAGCCACCTTGACCAATCTTATTAGCCAGACTGAAATCATCTGTAGCATTGGCAAGTTCTTCATATGAGAACTCCATCAATTTGTCCACAGTTATGCCAGTAAGGCCTGGAGAAGCACCAGATGCAGATCCATTTGAGTCTGTAGCTTTAACCGGCAAACTCCCAGAAGCTAAACATACAAGACAGGAAGATTCAGTCAGCCAAATCATGTTCTATTATCACTCTGGCTTCACTCTCTTCAAAGTTGTAAGAGCAAAATGAAAATCATGAGCCTTTTTTCAGAGCAACAAGAAGCACCTTGGCCATCTTGAGCACGTAACTCGTGAGATAATGTGGACAGAGAATCATTGACTTTGTCCTTTCGATAAAATTTAATGTATAGACAGAAGGCTAATGATAGAAGTCCTCCAACTACAGCTACAGAGATGCCGCCAATAGCTCCAGTTCCTAATCCTGCTTATGTATGAGCAAAGTTATAACTCGAAGTAAGCATTGAGTTACCATGAGTTTCCATTTTGTTATCCTGATTGAAATATAAATGTCAGGCAAACCAAAATGCAAATAAGCTCAACAACCTGTGCTGCGAAAAGAAACAAAGAAGCAAAGGCAATATTAATGTCACGAAGAAATATCATCAGGATGAAACAAGAAGTAAACAAATCTTGTAGTTTAAGTAAAACTCCGGCATCTGGATCTACCTTGATTTCAGGGGACGGTAACTTCCAGTTTGATCTGCAGAGAAGATGGATAGATATGTTAGGTGAGTTAGCTTAATGCCAATTCATAGTTCATGAAAAACTAGAGCTGCGATTCAGGGACTCTCAACAACAGCTATTTGATGAATTACCATATAAATGCTACATTTATCAATGTGTTTGACTCTAGGGAACATGGTAGAAATCAAACAGCCTAATCTTCCTTGTAGTTAATGCAGGTCTATCAACAATCATTTAATAGAAATATGATTTTGATTTTTTAAGATCTTCTTACTCTTCCCAAGATAACACTGGTATACACTTCTAAATGGTATGAGAAACAACAAGAACTCATTTCAAATGACATACAAAACACAATGATTTGAATACATGGTTTTCCACAGAACCCTTATAATAAAGCCTACTAGTTACAGAACTCGATAACTTTTCTACAGAATTAAAACAATGTTATTACATCTTCAACCAGAATTTCACCCCTATGCATAAATTTTTCTCAATTTCCACTTGTGGTAACATGATCAAAAGGCAGTATAACAACAAAACCTTACTAGAAAACTTTCTACCACATTGTTTCGTCATGAACCCACATATGATAGGATCTAACCTATCTAAAGTTAGAAACTACATCAAGTTTTGACTTTTAAGCATCAAAAATATTTTCCCAATCGAAAGGAAAACTGATCACATATTTCCCCTCAAGTCAAATTCTCAAAATCATTTGCATTAAGAAAGTGCCAATTCACTATTCAAAATTAGAAAGTCATAAGTTACTATCATAAGAACAGAAAATCATTTTCATTTTCACAAAAACAAACCATCACCTTTGCCGGGGACAAAAACCAGACCGGCCCCGCTGCTGAAATTGACGTTCTTGTTGTAGCTCCGCAACAAGCCGGCGGTGAAATTGGTCGCCGCAGCCACCGAGTCCAGAGTATCGTTCTGCCGGAGCGGGTAGGTGACGAACAACCCGTAATCCTTGGAAACCGCAGGGTTCCCACAAGAGCAATTGACGGTGACATTCAAGGTCCCAGTGTCCGGAATACGATTCGC
>JAYMSW010002581.1:0-13599 GCA_036897725.1 Erodium texanum | reverse complement strand
AACCGCCATCAGAAACTATCGTCAAACGCTACCATTAAACGCTCTACTGCACATGCTCTAAGTCAAGTAAGAACTTATCACATTCACACTATATGTTTGACTATATTAACTCTTCTCATGAGTTATAAATGAAACTAATGACATGCCAAAAAAAAAAGTCTTAACAATAAAAACATATATTCATAACCAAACAAGTTAAAGAGTTAGTGTAACCCTTTTCGTGAAGTTGTTACGATAAAACTAAGACAATAAACAATTTATTTCCATCTCATGATTAAATGATATATGAGTCATGTTTATGTAACATTATTAATCGGAATAGTAATTTCACCAGAATCTATACGTGAGAGTCTGTACTTTGACCTCTATGTATATTGTAGGTCAATTAGTTTTTTAAAAGGACAAAAATGCCCTTTTACATGGAATTTCAACCAAAATGCCACGTGGCAAATCATAAATGGTCAGATAAAAACATATATTAAAAGTGTAATAAAATAATAAATATAGTAAGAAACAAAAACCGGCATTTGCAGGCGTTGGCAGGTTCGGCGAGAAGTCGCCCTCTCCTTTCTCCTGACATTCCACCTCTGCAAATCCTCCCTTTCTCACCTGTTTTTTTCCCTCCTTCATCTCCATTCTTTATTGCTCCAAATCTCCATTTTATACCCAATATTGTCACTACCCATTTCTCAAAATCTATTTCCTCAGCCTCAGGCTTTATTTATACACATATCCCTCACCCAAAGATAGATTTTTTCTTCTTCTCTAGCAATCTCTGTATATATATATATATATGTATGTATTTATCTTTCTGTATGATACCCAGATAGGAGAAGACCCTTTTGTGTCTTTCTCTTTTGGCTGTATTTCCAGGTATGGGTTTTTTTTTCTATCATCTCTTGTTTGTTTTGATTCCACTATTTTATCCCTTTTCTGCAATTCTATCTGTTTTGCATAATCTGGGTAGGTCAACTTGGGGTTTGTTTTTATATCTTTGTCCTTTGATTCATGGAAAGTTTTGATTCTAATGATGGGTATGTGTTCTTATTCTCTGTATTGGTTTCTGTAGTTAGAAAGTCTCATTTTTGAGACACTATGGAACATGGGTATTTGATTTCTTTTGGTTTTGAGAAGATCTGGATAAGAGGATTTAAGGTTCAGGTATTGTATGGTGCTTTAATCGTTTAATTTGTGGGCAAACATAGAAACTCCATTAGCAATTTTGTTTTGATATTGTTGCTCTACTTGCTTGAGTCATTGTTTTGAACATGTTGCAGATGAATCCTCATATACACACATATAAAAACTATCTGTTGCAGATGTTTCTGATAATGGATGTGTTTTGTTATTTATGACAGATAATCTCATCTGGGTCTTGGAACTTTTGTAAATTAGAGTGTGTTAAGGTAACATGCCTGGAATTGCAATGGAGGGAACTAGTGGAGAAGGGAAAGGGAGTGAGCCAAATGAAAATTCTGAAACTGTTAAGGACGGCTCAGCTCAAGAAACGGCTCCTGATAGTAACTCATCTCCTCCACATGGCCCTGTAAGTACTGATAAAGATCCACCTGTTAATTCGGGAGTTGACACCTCGATTGAGCCACTGTATGAGAATGTGTGTGACATGCAGAGTTCCGATAAATCACAGTCAAGGCAAAGTTATGGCTCCTTTGGAGGGGAGTCTAGGATTGACTCTGAGTTGCACCATCTTGTAGGAGGGGAGAGGAAGGAGGTGGAGGCAATGGAGGAGGAAGAGGTTGATTCTCAGAGTAGTTCCTCTTTGAAGAAGAAGGTAAGCTCATCATCTACAGGTAAGAAACCGGGGAAGACGAGCAAGCCCTCATCTCCTAGGACTAAACCTGTTTCCTCGGGGAACTCGAAGAAAGCTTCACCTTCGAAGTTGAGCTCTGAGTCGTCATCAAAATCAAGTGTGAAGGACAAGAGTAGTGCTGCTGAAAAGCCTCCTGTTAAGACTCAAAAGAAACCAAACGTGGGAGTGAGCTTTGCAAAGAAACAGAAGGGGTTAAAGTCACAGAATGGAACTGAGGATTCTCCTGAGGATAATCCTGAACTCGGGAGAGCTTTACTTAAGCAAGCTAGAGATTTGATGTGTTCTGGTGAGAATTCCCAGAAAGCTCTTGACTTAGCGCTTCGAGCAGCAAAAATATTTGAATCATGTTCGAATGAGAAGAACAATCTAGAACGTGTTATGTGTTTGCATGTTACAGCAGCGATACACTGTAGCTTAGGCCAGTACAGTGAGGCAATCCCAGTTGTTGAACGGTCTATCGAGATCCCAGTAGTTTCAAATGGCCAAGAACACGCCCTTGCTAAATTCGGAGGTCGCATGCAATTGGGTGATACACACGCAATGCTGGGCCATGTTGAGAGCTCCTTAACATGTTACAGGGCAGGGTTGGAAGAGCAAAAACGGGTTTTAGGAGAAAAGGACTTGAGAGTTGGTGAGACTTGCAGATATTTAGCAGAAGCTCATGTCCAAGCAATGCAATTCGATGAAGCTGAGAAGCTTTGTCAGATGGCTCTTGACATTCATAGAGATAACGGTTCCAATACATCCCTTGAAGAGGCAGCTGATAGGAGGCTCATGGGCCTTATATGCGAAACAAAGGGTAATCACGAAGCAGCTCTTGAGCATCTTGTATTAGCCAGCATGGCCATGGTGGCGAATTGCCAGGATGTGGAAGTGGCATTTGTGGATTGCAGCATTGGAGATACGTATTTGTCTTTGACGCGATATGATGAAGCTATTTTCGCATATCAGAAAGCTCTCACTGTTTTCAAGACCACCAAAGGAGAGAACCACCCTTCTGTAGGGTCAGTGTTTATCCGTTTAGCTGATGTATATAACAAGACAGGTAAAATTCGGGACTCAAAAACATATTGTGAGAATGCCCTTAGAATTTACGAAAACCCCATTCCCGGGGTCTCTGCTGAGGAGATTGCTAGTGGCCTTACAGATATTTCTGCTATATATGAATCTATGAATGAGCTCAAAAAAGCACTTGAATTGCTTCAAAAGGCGTTGAAAATTTACGATGATGCCCCTGGTCAGCAAAGCACTATTGCTGGAGTTGAATCCCAGATTGGAGTCATGCACTATATGTTAGGAAACTTTTCTGAATCCTACAACTCCTTTGAGAGTGCCATTGCCAAGCTTCGTGCCAGTGGAGAGAAGAAATCTGCATTCTTTGGGGTTGCTCTTAACCAAATGGGGCTTGCTTGTGTACAGCGCTACGCTATAAATGAAGCTGTGGAAATATTCGAAGAAGCAAGGAACATTCTGGAACGAGAATGTGGTCCATATCACCCTGACACTCTCGGAGTTTACAGCAACCTTGCTGGCACTTATGATGCACTTGGCAGGTACAAAAAATAATATATTTTTTGATCTGTAGGAACATCATTGTGAATAGCTGATAATTATGTTCCTGGACTTGGGAAGTTATAGCGAGTTTGTGATACAAATGTATGAATATAATTGTTCATATGGGTTTTATTCGTTTTTTGGCTCACAGGTTGGATAAGGCAATCGATATCTTGGAGTATGTTGTTGGGGTGAGGGAGGAGAAGCTCGGGACTGCACATCCTGATGTGGATGATGAAAAGAGAAGATTGAACGAGTTACTGAAAGATGCTGGTAGAGTTCGGGACAAGAAAGCCAAGTCACTAGAGAACCTACTCGATAGCAATCCTCAGACAACGAAGGAGGAAGCTGGGAAGGTGTCAAATGATGAACCTGCTGAGGTATCTAACAATGAAACTGGTGAAGAGTCGAAGAATTGAGTATGAAAATGATATATATATATATATACATCGAGTAACACAAATTTGGATTATACTTTTGTTACCTACATACCAATATAATGTATCATAGGACTTGTTTACAAAGAAGAAAAAGGAAAGAACAAAAGAATAGGTTTTGTGGTTGATTTAGATTGTTGTTGTTTAGGTGAA
Source organism: Erodium texanum (assembly GCA_036897725.1). Classification (NCBI taxonomy): domain Eukaryota; kingdom Viridiplantae; phylum Streptophyta; class Magnoliopsida; order Geraniales; family Geraniaceae; genus Erodium; species Erodium texanum. Next base: position 9,624 of record JAYMSW010002581.1, on the reverse strand, counting down.
TGAAATAAGGAGTGGGTTTTACTGGTTGTATCTTTCATTTATATATGGAGGAACCCATTTGGATTTTTAGCAGCTTTCTTTGTATGACTGAAGAGTATATATGTACACTGAAGATGTTAATATATATATCTTCCATTTTGTTCTTGTATCCACATTCTTATGCCTTAAAATATTTGACAATTTATGTAAATTCATGGTTAACTTTGAAAACCACATTGTTTTTTTTTTTTGAAATCAAACCCACATTGGTTTATTAACAAAGATTAGTGTGTTAAGATCCTTCAATCTCACCAGTTATGTTCGTTAAAAGGTCGGTTAACAAAGCGACCCATAGTTTAGCAAAATTTGTTCTTTCCCTTGTTGACCCGGCTGGTATGGTATCATCGGTACCTCCGGAACATTTGTCAATATTGTCCTCGGACATTTTATGAGCAATAATATCAAATTATATTTCAAAAGAATAAAAGAAAAAAGAATAGTGTGTTAAAGTTATACATAACATGATTAATGTATTATTTATGAAGAAATATGGTTTGATTAGAATGGATTGTCCCTAATCATGTGTTTACTAATTATTTACTTTATAAACAGAACGGTAACATGACTAATTGAGAAGGTACTGTGAACTCAAATGCAAAACGGCGTCGTTAGAGAGTGAAGAGGTTTCTCTAAAACCCCTAAACGTTGTCTTTTTCCCGCGACAGCCCTTCTTCTTCCTTGCTCAGTTACTTTCGCCCAATTTGCTACCTCGCACTGTAGAAGAAGCGGACACAGCTCTGAAGAGCCTTGCAATGGAAGCTATACCGTCGATTTCTGCGGCAGGCTTCATCGACCAGTTAGTTGTGAGTTCATCTTCGGCTATCTCTTCTTATTTTAGCTGAAAGTTTATGTAATATTTGGGTAAATTTGGTTTTTAGGTTCCTGGAGATGTGGTGCTCGATCTCTCGAAAATGGCTAACCAGACCATCAAGCTCGGCGGCGGCCTTCGCCAGGTCTCTCTTTCTCCATTCTTTTCAAACGCATACAATCGTATTCGAATATACCCTTGTACGATATATTTACATATGTGTCCTCTTGGGAAATTTAGGGTTCTGGTAGTTTTGTGTCAATTTAATATGGTGGTTAGGTTAATTTTCAAGTGGAAACACATGATCGTGTGTACATTGGTTGGAATGGTTGTGGGCAGCATTTAGGAGACGCTTAATTAGAACTGAGATTGTTTTGGTTCTACTTATATTACCTTCTAGTTGCATTCTATATTGATTGGTGTAAAATTTGTGGCACCCGAAAAATATCAATCAACTCATCTTTTTCTGTTTTCCTAGACATTTTTATCATATTATTGTTTAGTTCAGAGGGTTTGGATAAATATTTAATCTGATGTGATTCCATCAAATTTCAAAGCCTTAAACTCACCATAGTGCCGGGTTTAGTTGGTAATGGAAAATGAAATGGATATGCATTGTTAACCAAGAAGTTTTAAAATGGTGAATTGCTATTCAACCCAGAAAGAGAACAGGCATCCCTCATTTGGCTATATTGGACAGATAGGCATTAAACCAATGGCCTTCGGTCTGGTCATATCACTTCTTCACTCAGTTGTAAAAGAGAAGGAAAAATAAGTTTCTTCTCCAAGTCTGCCAAACTTTATGAAGCAAACATGCCTGTTTATTAAATCATGGCAACTTTTCGCTTGACAGAATCTACCAATGGCATTTTGATAGCAAATTTTTGTTTGTATGTCAGGGTAGTAATTTAGTTTGTTTTCCCAACATAATTATAGGGCCTGATTCATTATTTTTCCAATTAATCTCACACCAAGTGTTGGTTTTCAGGATTGTGATACTATTTCTGTCATGAAGGCTGGGACGCTGAGATTCTCAAAGCCAAACAAATATTGGGTTGAAATTTCACATAAAAGGGTGAGTGTGAAGCTACGTTTTAAAGTAGTGTGCAAAAAGTATTGACCTTTTCTGGATCTAGTTTTTCACCAGTAAGCCCTATTGTGTTTTGCCTTCTGTTGTACAATTTGTTTAGTTTTTACAAGTGGTAGTGGTAAGTTAGAATTAGGAGAGTTGCTATATATATATATATATATATATTTTTGGGAATCTCAATGAGTTGCCTCTATTGTACTTGTATTTGTATCCTTATCTAGAAAGGAATTGTTCTATTTGCTCTTCCTTATAATGTTGAAGTTTTGTTATTTTGTACAGTATGTCCCTTGCGTGGAGGATACTGTTCTCGGAATTGTAGTGGACACTAAACCCGATGTAAGCCCTCTTCAAAATCTTTGATATACTGCAGAGTTATCAAAACTTCACCATTTCCCATCATAATTCCAATTTGTTACTATTAGGAATCATTGTAGTTCATACTGGTCCTTTGAAAGAGTAGCAATTATTCTTATTAGCTCAACTGTTATAGAGGAAGGTCTCAGAAACACTGAGATACGAGATCCTGTCAGTATTGAACTGATAGTTTGCCTTCGTTGACTTGTACATTTATCACCTAGAACTTATTAGTGAGAACAAGTGTGGGCTGTTATATTATTTATTTTTATTTCTGTTTATGCAAATACCAAACAAGAACTTATTCTGATAAATTTGCTGCAAAAGCTCAGGCTGGGTTACATTTTGAGAAATGAATCTGTAAGATCTCATAGCACACAAAAAAAAAGAGATATGATGATTGATATAGGCGCTATAGAACAAGTATCGCACCTAAAGCAAGTACTCAGAAGTCAGATGCTCAAACATATTTCTTACAATTCTGAATAAGTGATTTTCAAGTTCACATGGCAGTCTTTAGGATCATAGTTTTACAGTGTTTATATCTGTGTTTCCTCAAATTTACATGCATCCACATGTCCATGCTTTCCAGCCATTGTGGATTTATAATTTTTGGGGGGACATGATCTCATGATACCTTTCGGCCTTCGCTCTAATTATCTGTACATAGTGGCTATAGTGCCCAATTGTACATAATTTCCAAACCTATATGCTCTCTCTTCTGAAATTTGCCATTTCATAGAAAAAGATTTTTGTTTGCAGAACTTCCTTGTTGACATAAAGGGGCCTGCATTGGCTTTCTTACCCGTGCTAGCATTTGAAGGTGGAACGAGGAGAAACATACCGAAGTTTGAGGTATGTATTGATTGCATATGTCCTATATTCACCCATCTCTTATGGAAAAATGCAGTACATCCTGTAGTTGTTCCTATTCTTTCTGTTTATCCGTTTAGTCTCGATGATGAACTTCTGAACTGAAATTTGGAAGTGGTCTTTAGTGAAGGTTGGATAATCGATTAGACTATTAAGACTTAAGAGGGAACGTGAGATTTCTTTATGTTGTGGAACTCTTAAGCTAGGAACAAAAAGATTAAGTTGGTAATATCAACGTACACCATAGAAATAGTTCCTACAAATATAGGTTAAGGAGAAAAATATATTTTAAAAAGGCCTTTTTCCAGTGAAAGCAGGTAAATTGGGTGGATATATAATGTGAATAGTTAGATTTTATTTGTTTATGTTGTGCTCCTGCCATTTATTTACCTGTAACACCCCCTTACGGTAAAAAGTAAGTCATGAAACAATGACAAAGAAAACCAACATGCTTAACAGCCCCATATTTAGTGTGAAGTTGTGTTCTGAAGTGTATCTAAACTAAACTTTATACGTTAATATTTACTGGATCTTTATCTAATCTCCGTTGGAAGTAGAGCATGGAAGATCATACAAAGCTGAGTTCAGCTGCCCTATATATTTATATCCAGAAAAAGAATGAAAAAAGAAGAATTTAATATACCTTGTAAACCACCAATGGCAACTTGATGTTGCTATTATTAGCTGGTTTTAGTTGTTTGGAAAATAAAAATGCTTAGAGCAGAATCTTATGCTGTTATTAGCTGGTTTTAACTTTTCTCGATTAGGAAGTGGGGATTCATATTCTCTCCGGACCTTCTTGAATCGGTATCAATTTCTATATTAGAATACATAACTACAAAATATTCTGATACAGCCCAGTTGCTCTCCAAATTGTTACTAGATATGTGGTTATCAATTTATTATATTTCCACAGTACTTAATTTGCTTTGTGGTGCAGGAAGGTGCTTTGATTTATGTTCGTGTTGTGAAGGCAAACTCTGGAACAAATCCTGAGCTATCATGCACTGATGGTTTGTCTTGTCGACACATTTATGTCATGACTTTAACATTATTTCTAATTTTCGCTGAATTTATTTTTTAGGTTATTTGATTTCACAATCTGTCCTTTTTTCCTCTTGATTTGTAGCTAGCGGGAAGGCAGCTGAATTTGGCCCTCTGAAAGAGGGGTTTATGTTTGAGTGTTCCACGGGTTTATCAAGAATGTGAGAATTTTGTTCCATAAATACAAGATTCATCACATCACTCTGCTATATAAGTTAATAATCCCGTTCTGTTTCAGGCTGCTGAGCTCTCCTACATGTCCACTACTCGAGGAACTCGGGAAAAAGCTCTCCTTTGAGATAGCAGTTGGCTTAAATGGTCGAGTTTGGGTATGTTTTTTTGAGACACTACTTAATTGCGGTTAGCTTAATCAATTCCGTTTTCAACACATCATACTAGTAATTACCAGTTAATTCACTTCCCTTTTTCTCTATTACCAAGACTTACCTCAAATCAATTACTTGACTTGTAATTTCTATTTACTCTAGGTGAATGCTGCTTCTCCATCTACAATCATCGTTGTTTCAAACGCGATCATGAACTCCGAGTCCTTGAGCGGGGTCCAGCAGAGAATCATGGCAGAAAAACTGCTCAAGAGAATTCAATGATTAAGCGATTTACGTTCCTAATTTTTGTTTAGCACTCGAGTTGTGTAAATTAACCCAGTTTCCATGCAACTCTATTTTCAAAGTGTTCCGTGAAAATAGAAGCAAAAATCTCATGCTTGTGAAATTATTGGTACTATGGTTTACCAAATTTGCTGGGGTCACTGGCCCTCCAAAGGGTCATACAGCAGTAAATAAGTGTGTAGACCAATTAATGTCAGGTTTGGCTCTACCTGTGATATCATTTTCAATGCTTTAAACCTTTCATGAAAATGCCATTGCTGTAATGCTAATTACTTTTCTCAGCACAACTCTAATCGTGTTTCGATTACTGATTAATGTCAATGAAGTCAAAATTATTGCTGGACCACAGAGAAAATTTTGTTACATGTGCCTTGACTACTTTTCAATATTCATTAACCGATTTTTAGGTTTCTCCTAAATATTATAGATTTGGCATTGAATGCTTTTGTTTCTGTCGGAGCATGGAGAGAGGCCGTGTATCAGAGGTCATTGAGGAGCTGAGCCTGAGCCTATGGGTCTGGTCTCGTTTTTGGGGTCTGTGTTGTGGGTCTGGTCTTGCTTTTAGGCTTTTGTTATGTGTAACATGAGCTTTTTACGTATTGTTCCTATTTCTTACCTACTTTTTACCAAAAATTTATGTTAAGGCTGTATCAAAAAAGAGAAGAAAAGAAGTTTATGTTAAGGCACTGATCGATCACGGATCCGAGGCTTTTCGCAAAACCAAACCCATGTGATTTATATATGCACTCCAAAATTAATTAATGACTATTCCGTACTAGGTTTAGGCCCTCCTCTGAGATTTGACATCTTCTTCCACAACCGTTGAAAATTATTAAAACTGGTAGTATGCTATGTTAAACTTGTTTGGTGGTTATTGTATGTTTAAATGTAACGTTCAAAGGATTTGCATGATTCTACCGGGTTTTAGTTTATATGGTTAGGACATTAGAATAGCTTCAATGCAAGGAGTGGTTACGGCGGTTCATGCCAAACGAAGGGAAAAGGGTGGCTAGTCGACCAGCCCCCGGTGAAATCGCTGGTTGATTCGGGAAGGGCGGGTTGCATGGGCAAGGCCCGAACTGTCTTGGTTAATCAGATGATGACATATGTCTTATTATTTTGATCATAAATTATTAGATTGGGCTATTCCTATTGTTTAACTATTTTTAATAACTCATTTTTTTGTTTTCTCTTTTTTATTTTTGTAAAATTCTTTTTTTAACTATGGAATAATTCAAATTAAACCATTTGGACGCTCTCAATCAACTGTAATTTTTTTTATTTCATAACACAACAATAAACATTTTTTTTGCCTCATACTAAAAACATTTTTAAGGCAGCGTGACAGTTGACCATGACCATGACCCATGCATAGGCTCAAAAATGGAGGAATTGACTCTTCTTTCCCTGTTGAGCGGAGCGCGTGTTCTCCGGTAGCAGAAGTTAATGATTTACTAATCATCGACAGGCTGAGCAAAGCTTCAGACGACTCGGCGGTCCTGCGAATACTTCCAATTTGGTTTCTGCCTTTCTGGTTCCTTTTTCATGTTCGCTCTGTCAATGTCTTCAACCCCAAAAATCTCAACTTTTCCCCCGAGCTTTTCTGCCCTTTTGCCCAACGCCTGCCAAAATCTAGCACCACCCATTCCACAAACCCTATCTTCATTGTTGGTAATGTGGAATGTGTTCCTTTTAATGGGTTTTTATTTTTATTTTTATGTAAAGGTGGATTTGAAAATTAGCCATCAGGTCGGCCTACGGGAATTTTGAGGAATGCCCATCACGTGTTCGACGAAATGCCTCCATAGGTCTTCAAAGTTAATTCCTTGTGAATCACATGTGGGAACAACGTGCCAGATAGGTTTTGATCCGGGTTGGGTTCAGGAGAGTTGGATATGATATGATATGCCTGATTGATTTTGATCGTAGAGAACCCAATATAGCCCCAACATTGGAAGACACTTACCTAATTGGTGTCATTGAGATCTCAAGATTAGATCTTGTATGGGTTTTTGAGTAGGATCTATTTGATTTGATCATCATCGTCTTATAATGTGCTACAATGTACTGTCGTTTTATCTTGTGACTATTATTTATGTGTTAATGATGTGGTTCTCTGCTCTTTTTTGTTAGCTGTGGTTGGTTGTCGCTTCTCTCTCTAGCCCATACAAAGCTCTTCTGTACGCTCCTCCTTGGAAGGTAGTTTGAGAGGTAAGTGTTAAGACAAAGTTGGGCCTCCATTCGAAAAGAACCATATCTCTCACTGACTAAGTTGAGCTCATGTTGTAATCATTGCTATTACTATTATTATTTTTAGAAAGAAAGATTTTATATTTGGCTTAAAATGTGTGCATATGTGTGTGAAAGAGAATCAATGGCCCGACCTTGATAGGTACCGGACCTTTCTCATTATGTATGCATTATTAGGGTATCAAACAAATGCCATCTGATTTCTGCTACACTACTTTACCATACACGACTCTATCAGCAATCCAACCCTCTACAGCCCGTCTCTCCATTTCCCATTCACAACTATATAAACTCGCTCTATCAGTAACACTTCTCCTTACAACTTCATAGATACACTCCAGAGCATCGAAACTCGCCCCTGCTCTGGCTACTTCTTTGAGTTTGGCAGCAATGGAAGGGGGAAAAGTTTATAGAAAAGGGTTGTGGACGGGTGAGGAAGACAGAATTCTAATGGATTACATAACAGTTCATGGTATAGGGAAGTGGAATCAGGTTGCGAGGTTGACAGGTCAGTTGTTGATAATATTATTTAGGATATGGCAATTGTTGCTTAGTTGGTATAAAGCTTGATCTTTTCATTTTCAAGGAGCTTTACTTAGTCTACTGTTGCATGACCATTGAAGAGACCTTGATGTTTTTGCTCTGTATTGCCAATTCAGGCCTGAAGAGATGTGGCAAAAGTTGCAGACTAAGGTGGATGAACTATCTCAGCCCCAATGTAAAGCGTGGCGGTTTCTCTGAGGAAGAAGAAGATCTCATCATTCGCCTGCATAAACTACTTGGAAACAGGTAAGCATACTGTGTAGAAACATGTGATAGTGAGATACTCTTAGATATCAAGATCGAACCTCTGTTTGTCAATAGATTTGGAATATATTTTCTTGATTCCCGCACAGTTTCAATTTTGGATCCATGCCCATTTGTCTTTGTTACTGTCCTGTTGATATGCTTTTCATGTTCCAGGTAATACTATAGTATAATAGCCATTTCACTATCGAAACCTTACTATTTATAGCATACCAGTCACTTCACTATGGACACCTTACTATTTCTCATCTCCAGTGCTTGTTCTTGTTCATGCACTTAGTAACATAATGTATTATCCTCTAATCTTCACGTTTCATTACTATTAAGCTCGTGTCAAGTACCATAACATTGTGATCTGTGTAGATGGTCTTTAATTGCTGGGAGGGTTCCGGGCAGGACTGACAATCAAGTAAAGAACCATTGGAACACTCATTTGAGTAAGAAGCTCGGGGTCACGAAAGGCAAGTTCAAAGTCTGTGGCCCTTCAAGAACACGACCCAGTGAAGTTCAAAAGAGTCCTTGGGCTGGTCCAGAGTTGAACTCTGAAGCACCTTCAAATGACAACAATGGTGGTTCAGGTCAGGAGGGAGATGAAGATGGTCTGAATGGCACAACTGGATTTGGTAACACTTCGGATTGGACTTCAAGTGAGATCTATGGGAGCTCCTTTTGGTTCTCTACTGGTGATTTTAATCCATCTCCGCCTAGTTTGATGGAGTTTGTAGACGACTGTTCTCGTGATCTTGCTTGGCATGATCTGTAATTAAGATGTTTAATGATACTTTAAACTCGTTATTATCCTTAATATATAAATGAACTTTCTCTGTTCTGTTCCTTTCTTGATATGATCCATAGCTTGCCAATAACGCATGAGAAATGATGGTGGTGAAGAAGACAATGGTAAAGACATGGAACACATATATGATCAATAACAGTGTAATCGAAAAAAGTGAACTTAACAGGGACAATTGAGGACACTTTAGATTCTGGATAGGCTTGTGATATTGTTTCGGGCCATACATTTATACGGCACTATTTTTTTTAGGTAAGATTAAGATTTTATTATCGTCGTTACGATTTGAATTAGATCACCTGACTATAAATCTACGTGTTTAATTATTTAAATAAACAAACGTTATAAAACTTTCTAATGTCGTTATCTTCGAAATCAAGTGACATATGCCATGGAGTTTCTTATTTCATTAAATTTGACCTACGTGCATGAATATATGTCGATTTGTATGCAGATAGGACCACAATTCTAGAGTTCACATATGATTGAACTTACTGAAACATCGGAGTTTCAGAAAATTCGAGCCAGCCCAGTCACTTTATATTGGGCCTTACGGCCCAAGTTGTGTCGAGATGGAAAAGTAATCTTCAGGAGGCACGGGCAGCCCATGTTGAAGCCTTCAGTAAACTACATAAAGGGCATTACTAATTTATTTGGTGTATGTGACAAATAAATTAAAAATATATATATTTCACTACATAATGCATTGGAAAAATTGGAAGAAAAAAAAAACCTCATTATTAATTTATTTGGTGTATGTAGCAAATTTAAGAGCATGTTTAATTTATTATTGTATTTTTGTGTAGATTTTGCAGTAAAATAAGGTAGATTTATACTAAAAAAGTATTTCAACTCTACACCAAAAAGACAATCTTAATTATTTTAATAATAAAATGATATAAATATATCATTTAATTAACTAATATTACTTCATTAT
>JAYMSW010002580.1:0-13600 GCA_036897725.1 Erodium texanum | reverse complement strand
ATAATAGGGTATAATGAAGATGTCCACCACATTTTTTTGGATTATTTCATTTAGGAAGGCAATTAAAGAATTTTCATTTAGCTTGGGCAACGAAGTTTCTAAAACCTGTATCGTCTAAGAGGGGAAAACCATCAAAAAAATTTCTAAATGTTGGCTCTTGGTCAATACTACTTTGTAACTCTGTCACCCAAACCAATCCATTGACAAAATACTCTGGTAAATGGAGTCGTTTTGATGGGTAAGATTATTTATGAGCTAAAGAGTGCTATGAGGACTTAGAAAGGGTAGGTCTCGGTTTGGGTAGCAAGTATTTTAGGATCTTTGTTTTATTTGTATCAGGACAAATTACAGGTTTGAATTTTGGGACAGGGTAAATTGTCAGGTGTGTAACTTTGTGATATTGTGATAGCTAGAAGAGGTTAAAATTTAAGTTGGATTGTGTTTAAGTTAGCAATATGCTCAAAAGAGATATTGCTTATTGGTATGAACTGTCATGACTTTTGTACCTATGTTATACCACTCTCTCTATCGTTGAGTAGTTAATATAAAACATTTGCTGATAAAAAAAAAAAAAGTACCCATACAGAAAAAAAGAAAAAGATGTGATTATGTAAAAAAAAAAAAAAAAGAATTTAAGCATAATCAGTTGTAAATATCTCGCTGCCAAAAAAAAAGTTGTAAATATCTCTCGTTGTCTCTATTCATACGGACTGGACTAGAACGGAGTCGCTCAGCTTTTTCTTCTTCCTCTCTGTGTCTGTCTGTGCGGAGAGGGCAAAACAGAGATAAAATGAGCGGTCTCGTGGGTTTTGAGCCATCAATCTCCATAACCAAACTTTCCTTCCTCACTGAAAACAACAGCAGCACCATCTTCTTCACTTACTCTGAAACTTTCTCCCAGAAAACCCTGAAAATTCCCCACTTATCCTCCTCTTATCTCCCACCACTCTCCACACCCACAAGAAGCAGAACCAGAATTCACACCTCCACCACCCACACAGTCTTCGGTGAGTATTTACTGGCCTCCCATTTTGCGGTATTAGCCTTTTTTTTCTCGGACTTTATTTCCATAGTTTGGCTCTGCTATTCTCTGTTTGGGTTTTTTTTTCCATTCGCATTATTTGTATGTGGGTTGAGACGAGAAAGTGTTTTCAATTTATGCATTTGTTTGCTCAGAAAAGGAAGTAAATTGGAAGAATTTGAAGTTTGTGCATTTAGGTTCATGGTGGAATTGTATGTACTATCATTTTGTTGAGTGTTATCCTTTGTTGCCCCCCATTTTCTTGGCATCCAAACATATTATGGTAATGATGAGGGAATGAGTTTGTGTGTAGCTTGGAGGTGTTTTGGTAGAGTCATTTATCATATTTTTTTCAAGTAAAACTATAATGGGTCTTTGAAGAGAACAAAAATGGTGATACAAATTTTGATTAGGTCCTCAAACAAGCAATGTGGCAACTGAAGAACCTGAGGTGGAAGTAGTTAAGGGTGTCACCATGACGCAGTTTTGTGATAAGATCATTGATCTCTTCATGAATCAGAAGCCCAGAACAAAGGACTGGAAAAAGTATTTGCTGTTCCGCGAGTCCTGGAACAAGTATAGGGAAAATTTCTACAGAAGGTGTCAAAGCCTAGCAGATGCAGAGAATGATGATCCAACCATGAAGGAGAAACTGAGTTCGCTGTGGAGAAAGGTGAAGAAGGTAGGACTGTGTTATCATGTTTCTATTTTGATTCATGTCTTTGTTTTGTCTTTTTCAGTTGCTAAGAGGATTGAAATATCTAAATCCAAAAGACTGTTTTTTTTTTCTTGCTATGAAGATTGAAATAGATACTTGTTAAGGTCCAGATCTTTTTTTTTTTGTAAAACCCAGTTTAATGGGAGTGAGCATTGTAGGTAGATGAGGAAATGGAGAAACACCATGAACTACTTAAGGAGATAGAGGAGAATCCAACAGACCTTAATGCTGTGGTTGCAAAGCGTCGCAAGGACTTCACCGGGGAATTTTTTCAATACCTCACTTTACTTTCAGAATCACATGACAGTTTGGAGGATCGCGATGGTAAAAACCTTCAAGAATATGCAATAATTTAAGTGGAAATTATTCACTACCCTTTACTTAGGACTGTTATCAATTCACTACCCTGTACTTTAAATTGTACCAATTTACCCCAGTGAACTTTGTTTTCTGTTTCAATTTACCTTAACTTGAGGTTTAATGATGAAAGTACTGCTTATGTATATACTTATATATAAAACAAAATTAATTAAAAAATGCTAAAAGATGAACACAATAATCTTCGTAATATATATATATATTTTATTAATTTGTAGTTTCTATGTTTTTTGTTTTTTTTCAAGCTTTTTATTTTCTTATATGAAGGGCTTTTTTGTCCTTAAAACTCAAATTAAGGTATAACGAGACGAAGACGAAATTGATTGGGATGATTTAGTCAATAAAAAAAATGATGATAAAATACAAAGTACAGGGTGGTGAAGTGTAATTTCCCCATATTTTAATTTTGTTTTAGGAATGGTCGTTCTCAACTTGAAGATGATCCTTAATTGGTTCAGTGATAAGGTTGTCATGGGTTCTCAACTTTCTTGTAATAACCAATGTTTGTTTGAGCAGGGGTGGCGAGGCTGGGGACTAGGTGCTTGTCTGCAGTAAGTGCTTATGATAATACATTGGAGACCGTGGAAACCTTAGATACTGCACAGGCTAAATTTGAAGATATCCTTAACTCGCCTACACTTGATGCAGCATGTCAAAAGATTAGAAGCCTTGCCAAGACAAAAGAACTTGACTCTTCACTGATCCTATTGATAAATAGTGCTTGGGCCTCTGCAAAAGAGTCTTCCACAATGAGGAATGAGGTATGTTTGAAAATCCTCCCACAACTTTTTTACTATGTCATGTAAAACTGTTACAAGTGTAAATGATTTGAAGTTTGTAATCTGCTGCATGTTCAAAAGATTAGGATTCCAAGGATGTTTGTGGCATGCATGAGGATGGTGTTCTGAAAGAGAACTATACTGTTTTAGCTTCTATAATATAAATGATATGAGTTGCATTGTGCATTTACATTCAGTGGAATGTTGAGTATAATATTGTGATATCTTTTTAGAGGAATTAGCATGCCAAAACTGAAGAATTCATACTAAAGTGTTAATTGCGAATAGGTATTGCGTATTATACACCTTTTTTACATAATTATCCCTAACTTTAAACATTTACATTCAGCTACCTAATATTTACAAAAGCTACATAATTATCCCTAACTCTTTTTTGTCACAGAGATTACGAAAATGCCATTGACTCTAATCTCAAAAGCTACCATTTTTTCGTTTTTTTTTAAAAATAGTTTTATCTTTTAAGGAGTCTTTTTACATCTACTCAATCATTTTCTACATATAATCACAATATTTTTGGTAGTCATGAAGTCTTTTTTGAGTTTAGGGTCAAGGGCATTTTTGTCATTTTGGACAAAAAGGATATATGTGATTTTTTTTTTAAGTTCAGTGAGTTGGATGTAAAAGTTTAAAGCTGAGAATAGCTATGTGCAAAAGATGTATAGCATGCAATAGCTATCTGCAATTAACCATAACATAACTGCAGCATATACCCAACATGCATGATTTATTCATTAAGCATCAATAATGCCCATGTTCAACAATGATAATTGGCTCCATAAAGGTTTGAAGATGTTCTCGTGCTTAGCTTTGGATTTTTTTTATTGCATCACTGAGGTTAGACATGAAAGTGCAGGTTAAAGAAATCATGTATGAGATATACAAGACCACAAAGAGCAGTCTCAGGAGCATTCAACCAAAAGAGATAAAGCTACTCAAGCATCTGCTGAACATCATAGACCCAGAAGAGAGGTTCTTGGCCCTTGCAACATCTTTCTGCCCTGGCAATGAACCTGAGAGAAAAGACCCTAAGGATGATTATTTATACACGTGAGAGAGCTTATTATGGTTGTTTCTTGGCATAACAATAACAGAACATAACATCTTTCTCTTTTTCAGCAAGCCGGAGGAGCTCCACAAGTGGATAGAGATCATGCTTGATGCATACAATTTCCATAGAGACGAAACCGACATCAGGGAAGCTAGAAAGATGTCAACGCCTATCGTTATTGAAAGGCTATTCATCCTGAAGGAAACGATTGAACAAGAGTACTTGGCCAAAGGCAAACGAGAAGGGTCTCTGGAGGAAGATGATGATTCTAAGCCATTTGAGTTATAAGGTACCTTCACTTTTCATCTCCAGATAGGTTGAATTATGCCCCGCATCCTTAGGCGATTTTGTATGTCCAAATCCATCGCAAGAGAGTTAGTGATTTTGGGGTGAGTTCTTGATGTATGTTGGCTTGTCTTGATGACTACAAATATGTACAAACTTGAGACTTATTGCAATATCATGCCTTTGGATGATGTGTCATGCTCACTTCAGAATGTATGTGTTCCATGGAAGCTTACACTGAAAGCTCATTCCAGTGATAAAATGATTAGGAATGTTGATACTATGAGGATCAATTTGATTAAAGGTAATCTTTGAATAAATCAACAAATGAATGGTTGATGATATTTGATAAATTTATAATGGATTATGACTTGTGTAGCTATGATTGATAAACAAGATATTGTGTACTACACCTATTTTGAGAGTACTTGTACTTTGTTTTAGTACATCAAAAGTGCCAAAAATAAATAAAGATGCAATACCTTCTGTCCATTTTTGCTTACGTTATTTCATCTTGTGCTTATCTAAATTAATATTGACAGAAGGATCAATAATTGTTGCTAATTTTGTTTCATTGTGCCTGTCAAGCATCACCCACCTACCCTAAATGGAACTTCATCCTTATCAAATTATCTCTATATTTATGTTTGTTAATCATATTGTGTTGAATTACATGTTGAAAATTGATAAAAATGACGACAGACTTCTATTAATAACATCATCAATTTTGTACATGGGTTACGGAAAAGAAAATTATCAATTTATCCCTGAAATCTTATTGTTTTTTGGGGTGAAAATTTAGTCCCTCAAATCTTATTGTTTTCTTGGGTGAAAAATATCTCTTATGTTTTAGGGTTTAGATTTGAAGGAGGATAGTGTAGGGTTCGTTAACCAGGTTTGAATAATTTAGAGTTTATTTTTGAATAAGGGGTATTTCAGGGATTTCTAAAAATATTAGTATGGAAACTGTTAAATTTAACGGATTGTAAACGGGACAATTCTTCACCGGTACATTTTACTGACCACCTAAAATGATCGATACTTCTTGTACATATTTGTTTCGCCACCGATATTATTTATTAATAACCCAACATATTAATATGCAAGGTTGAGGTGTATTTTTAGGAAAAATAATTTTTTTTACCACGAATTTGAATCTTTGATTATTTAAACAGACAAACTTCTATTGCTTTATTAATTACACCAATAAAAGTGAAAATCCAACGAAAGACCCACTCGGAGATTCCCAGAAGGAGTTGTGTTTTTTACAACAAATGATAATGATGGCAAATGGGAAGTAAGTTTGAGTAGAAAGTGGGTTTGGAGCTTGGGGTATTTTAATTGAATAAGGGAGGGTGTTTTCGTCATTTCATCTATCTTCTTCGAAATGTCGTACTAGTACTACAATCTTTTCACGATAAAATACTGATCTCACCTCACCTGAATTCTTACATGGAATCAGACATCATCGTCCACGATCACCGGCAACCATTCTGATTTCTTCCCGGTGATATTAATCTCGTAAAGCACCCGTCTTTTTGTTCAAGGTAATATTTTGTTGTTAATTTTCTATTGGGTAAGTTCTGTTTGGTTGCTGGGAAAATGGGTTGAAAAAAGGAAATAACAGAAATTGGCTGAATGTTGGGTTTTGCATCCCTTCGGATCTTAGAAACCCAGGGGCTTCTTATGAATAAAGATTAAGGTAGCAATTTTGATTTGATGAATTGGGTAATTGAGTTCTTGATTGGATCATTTTTAGTTTATTTTTAGTTTCAGTTGTAGGGATGAGAAAGAAATAGCCATCGGATCATGATCTTTGTCATCGACGTGCAATAAAGGCCATACCTTTGTGGCTAAGAGATCAAAATTGTGCGGTTTTCATCCATGAAAACAAAATATTTTATACTTTCCCCCAAAATATACTGATTATATTCGTGTAGTAGGTCTATTGATTGTATAAAAATGGGAAATGAAGTAATGGGTTGACTGGCTAATGATCATAGTACATGGTTCATCTCTCAAGTATCAACACATCATTAGATCATTGAATAGAGTCTCATGTCTTAGGTTGAAGTTCAAAGATGGAGATTGAACAAGAGATGGAATGGCTCAAAGCACAGAAAATTGTGGTTAGTGTGGACCTTCTTGCTGCAGCAAAGCAGCACCTTCGATTCTTAGCAACAGTTGATAGGAACCATTGGCTTTATGAAGGCCCTTCCCTGCAAAAGGCTATCTATAGGTAAGGATTAGAAGCATCTTGAGTTATTTTCTGTCCTTGGACTTTATGGAAGTTTGTTCATTAATTTCAAATTCAGGTACAATGCCTGCTGGCTTCCCTTGCTTGCCAGAAATTCTGAATCCCAAATCTCAAAAGGTCCTTTGGTTGTTCCTCTTGATTGTGAATGGGTGTGGCATTGCCACAGGCTTAATCCTGTACGTGTCTTGATCAAAACAACTGTTTGGGTTAATTGCATATAGCTGTTGCGTAATATACGGCTTTTGCGCATAACTATCCTCAACTTAAAAATTTTATTTACAGCTACCTAAACTTTCAAAAATTTGGTTTAATCTTTTTACGTGTCTTGATCTTAGAAAGTACCATTTTTTTCTTTTTAATAGTTTAATCTTTCAAGGATTCTTTTTACATCTACTTAACCATTTTCTACATCTAAAAATGTTTTGGTAGTTCTGAAGTCTTTTTTTATATTTGGTTCAAGGGCTTTTTCATCATTTTCTTGCAAAAAAGAGCTATTTGCAAATTTTTGAAAGTTTAGGTAGCTGTAAATAACGTTTTAAAGTTATAGCTATGTGCAAAAGTCGTATAGTACACAATAGCTATATGCAATTAACCGCAACTATTTTATTATAATTCCTAAGTTCTTGCCATTGATAAGTAGTTTATGAATTGTATCTCTTGGTTATGCATGTTATATAGGTTCGATACAAATCTGACTGTGAGGCACTCTATGGAATGATCCTTGGCAATTCGAATGTTGCATCTTCTGTTGAAGGTTATTCTGAAAAGGAAACTGAAGAAATGTGGAACAAGCTATATCCAGAAGAGCCATACAACTTTCACTTGACTATAGCAGTTTCCGATAATGTCACTGAAAAACTGTCTGGACTTGAAAAGTTCTCCACATATGACTTTGTTTCATCTGTCAAAAGACAAAGCCCTTTCTTTTACCAGGTAATCTCATGATGAATAGGATGCAATTTTCAATATAGAAGAGAACCCAAGAGTCTTATTCAAGTTGCTTGAACATTACAACAGGTATCGAGGCCCCACATGAACAATGATGTTTATCTTGAAGAAGCCATAACCAGATATAAGGGGTTTCTACATCTGATCAATAGGAATAGACAGAGGTCTATTAAGCGTTTTTGTGTTCCTACATATGACATTGACCTCATTTGGCACACCCATCAACTGTACCCTGTTGCTTATTGTAAAGACTTGACCGAGCTACTTGGTAAGGTGTTGGAGCATGATGACACGGACTCTGACAGAACTAAAGGGAAGAAACTCGATGTAGGTTTCTCTGGAACTACTAAACAATATGAAGAGGCTTTTGGCAGAAGGTATTGGAGGGCAGGCGCTATGTATAAGGGCAGTGCCCCATCCCCTCTTAAAGCTACCCACTTTCATCCCTCAATTGCATCCAATGAGAGCCAAAAGATAATTCAGCTTCGAGAATCGAAGTTTGTGGAGGTTATTTCTTACTATACTTTTGTTCTTGCCTTCACTATGTTTTTCCACTTTTATCCGTCAGTTGCTGTTCTTGTTTTCATCAACTAAATCAGGTGTATCAAAGTATTTTGCACTCAGACCTTGCATATGTAGAAGTAAGGGAACACCAACAATTTTTTATTCTTAAAGAACTCTTTAAGACTGACGCATCAAGCAAGAAATGAGACCTCTTATATAGAAGAGAGCACTAAATTCTTGACCGACTCCTTGTGAGAGGCCCAACAGAAGTTGGGAAAAGAAATTAGAAGTGAGGTACAACTGCTGGGACTTGTACCCGGGTCTCAAGACCCAAGGTCAAGTGTTTGACCAATTGGACAAGCAAGCTTTGGTCAGCTGCATGTTCTTGAAATTGTTCCACCTTGTTTATAGTGTTTCATTTTTTTTTGTCCTAAGGTCTTTTTGGAGATTGTGGGAGTCAAGAACTTACCAGAAGGGATGAAGGGAGGTCTCTTTGTTGTGTTTAGTAAGACACAGCCTGATTTATTCTTCAGTGCCAAGCAGAAACTTAGTATTCTGTCTGAATCTGGAAAGAAACAAGTTGCTTCTTTCCGGTGCGAGCCTTCAGGAGAGCTGATGATTGAACTTATGTCCCATTCATCTTCAAGCTTACCTGTAACAAGGGCGGTTCAGTCATTGGGATCTACTTCACTCTCTTTGCAAGAGTTTATGAGCCCTATATCCAAACTCTCTGATGAAAGATGGTTGGAGCTGATTCCAAGTTCTGGTATTGCAAGTGCAAAACCAATCAGCATTCGAGTTGCTGTCTCGTTCACTACTCCCAGTCTGGCACCAAATGTGCCCCACATGGCTAAAGAAAATGAAGTGATGCCAGAGAAAGGCGGGTTGGGCAGTGGTGGCTGTGGTGCTGGTGTCTGTGGAGCCATGTTGAAGAGTGGTGGCTGTGGCAGTGGTTGTGGTGGTGGTTGTGGCGGTGGGTGTGGAAGCATAGTTTATAGTGGAGGCTGTGGGGGTTGTGGCAGTGGCTGTGGAGGCTGTGGCGGTGGCGGTGGCTGTGGAAGCATGGTGGAGAGTGGTGGTTGTGGTAGCGGCTGTGGAAGTGTGGCAATGGTAGCTGATCAGACCTGCACCAATGTGTTCTCCAAGGAAACACCAGTCTGCACCAATGAAGCCATTGTTGTTGGTTGAATGAAGCTTAGGAATTGATCATGCACCTTGATGCAAAAAGGCTTGTAATATTCAATAACAGCCTTTGTTGTTTTGCACAGTTTGGTTGGTTTCATGATTTGAATAAGGAAGGAAACTTCTGTCATATCTTCTTGAATTATTTAACTTATCATCAACACTCTCATCCATCTATTCTGAATGCAGATAATAATGGTGAATTATATGTTTATGAGAAAACTTCATACAGCTACATTTAGCTGTCCTGTTTTTGAGATAGTTACACCTAACTTCACACTTTCTTTTAAGCCCTCGTAACTTTCTTAGCGGTGTTAGAATTTGGATGGAAACATAGAAAAAGATGTAAATGTCCCTCATTATTTATCTAAATATACCATTTACATTCATTTGTATTTGTATCTAAAGAAAGTGTTTATAGTTGGTGTAATTATCTCAAAAACATGACAACTTGAGTGTAGCTATATGAGGTTTTCCCTATATTTTTACACTCAAAAATCCAAAATTTTAAATATTTACATCAAATTACTAAACTTTTTAAAAATAATACATAACTCTTTTTCACAAAAAAATGACATAAACACCCTCGACGTTAATCTCAAAAATAGTGTGTTTTTTCTATCTTTTGAAGATTTTTCTCCATCTACTCAATCGTTTACTCATCTAATGCCACTGTTTTGGTAGCTATAGTCTTGAGATTAGGGTCTATGACACTTCCGGTATTTCTTCACAAAAGAAAACCAAGCTCTATAAATTTTTAAGAGTTTAAGTAACTGAATATAAAAATTTAAAACTGGGATAGTTAAGTCAAAAGACACATAATTTACCATACATATTTACAAGGGCATCTCCAGCCCACAGCAGACCGGCCTCTTTAGCCGTATATTGATAATACAACACCATAAGCCATAGCTTGCTATTTACAGATCACAGATATGGCTCTAATAAGCATCAACTGAAACACTATGCTCTATATCTCCCAACATCATCACATGGTTCCCAAGGGGCAAAACCCTTTTCCCAGACTCATCAGCAATGCTAAGATGTTTACAAGGATCCACCATAAAACTCATTTCAGTATAACCCCGAGAAATGGTATGCACACTATCAAATCCTACCAGCTGTCTCTGTGGAGTGCCTGTAAAAACTCGTGGCACTCTGGAGAAGAGCATCACAACGTGACTTCCATCCATATCTCCATGGTTCCTCACAGAAACCCCGACACTGAATCTCAAAGAATCGCATGATGAGACTTTGTCAACGTTAATGAAATCAAGTCCATCTCCTTCTTGTAGTATATTCTGGTTCGGACTAGATATGGGAGATAAAGGCAGACTCAGTTTCTTTGGTGCAGATGTGATCTTGTAAGTGAAACTCGAGTAACTTAAACCGTGCCCGAATTTGTAGACTTGATTGCCCGTATAGAATCTATACGTTCTTCCAGGGTATCCTCGAGAAGGATCGGGTCGCATGTTCATGTCATTCATGGGTACATTGGTAAATGACTCAGGATACCAGGTCATTGGGAGTCTTCCACCTGCATAAGCAAGCATTAAAATTTCAATTTTGACGAAAATGCCCTTGACCCAAATCTCAAAATACCATTTTTTTGTCTTTTTAGTAGTTCTATCTTTCGACGAGTCTTTTTACACCTACTCAACCGTTTTGTACATCTAACCAAAATGTTTTTGATAGTTATAGTCTTTTTGAGATTCGGGGTCAAGGTCATTTTTTGATAAAAAAGAGCCATGTGTAGTTTCGGAAAGTTTAGGTAGTTGGATGTAAAAGTATAAAGCTAGGGATACTTATGTGCACAAGACATATAGTACGCAGAAGCTATATGCAATTAACCCATTCAAATTTTATAGAACCAACCTGGATTATAATCTCCAAAAATAACCTCCGCAAGTGCCCTTCCACCGGCTTCACCAGGGTATCCAATCCAAAGAATACTTCCAATTCGGGAGTTTCTCTCAGAAAATGATACATCGAGGGGCCCGCCACCGGTAATAACTAGAACCACAGGTTTTTTACTCACAGCAGCAATAGAAGATACCAAGCTCATCTGTTTGCCGGGCAAGAGTAGACTAACTCGATCATGATCTTCAGTTTCTTGTGACAAATCCAGCCCAGCTACTATGATTACATGATCAGCTTCTTTGGCAGCAAGAATTGCTTCATCAAACCTATCATCGGAGTTACATGATACATCATGACAGCCAGTTGCATAAGATGTCTTCTTTACGTAGGCTTTAAGCCCCTCAAATAGGCTCTTTGGGTTGCAAGGAACTCCTATACGATTAAGAGAGAACTAAGTTACATATTTTAATGGGATAATTGCAAAAAAGTACACCGAGGTATTCACTTTTTGCAAATTGTAGCTCTCTTCTTTGATAATTGCAAAAAAGTATCCTGAATTGTTCTTTTTGTTGCACCTAGTGTAAATTTGTTTAAAATGACGATTTCACCCTTTTAATAATAATAATAAGTAAAAAAACAAAAAAAAGACTATACAGAATTCTCACCTACCTTAATTTTCTCTCTTTGTAAAAATTCTGGATTTTTTGTTTTTCACTTATTATTTCTTAAATTTAAAATTTCAAGGGTCTAAGCATCATTTTAAAACAAATTTACACAAAGTGCAATATCAAGGGAAGTTCAAGGCACTTTTTTACCATTATCAAAGAAGAGGGCTAGGATTTGCAAATCGCAAATACCTAAGGGTACTTTTTTTTTTTTTTGCAATTATCCCTAATTTACTTCACAATGATTTTGTAGTTCTCACATTAAGCTACAGACTAATAATTATGAGAGAAATGAAACCTGTATAGCCTCCACCCATTTGACTTGTATTGTGTGCAAGTGGGCCAATCACAGCCAATGAAGAAACACCATTCTTGTTCAAAGGCAGAAACTTCTTATCATTCTTTAGCAGTACAATGCCTTGCCTAGCAGCTTCAAGTGCAAGTGTTCTATGCTCTGGGGTGCAAACACTCTGTGGACCCAATTTTCCGAAACTACCCTTCCTGAAGTCTCCATCAAAAAGCCCAAGACGCAGTTGAACTGAAAAGAGATTGACCAGAGCTCTATCTATGTCTTTTTCTTGCACCTTCCCGTTTTCTATCGCAGATACAGTGTGCAAAAGCAAATATGTTCCACAATTGATATCCACTCCTACGGAAACAATTTGATAATTATAACTGTTATTCAAAACAAATAACAAGAAAATATGAGGGAAAAGGAAGCAAAATACAGACCTGCTTTGAGAACATCAGCAACTGTATCTTCAGGGTTTTTTGTGTAATGCTGATATTCCAACACTGTAGCAACTGCATCACAGTCAGAGGTTATGTACCTGTTGTAGAACGAACCAAAGGGTCAAAAAAAACAGTTTTTTTTTTATTGGTCAAACTTGAAATCAAAATCACCCTTCATTGAAATTATTACCCTTTGAAGCCCCAATCACTTCGAGCTTTCTCCAAGAGGTCCTTTCGGGCACATGCAGGCACTCCATTCACTGCATTGTAAGAGCACATTAAACAGCTTGCTTTGGCATCTTGGATACAACTACGAAAGGGCGGGTGATAAGTGTCTTCCATATCTTGCTCCGAGACCTACCAAAATGAGATGAACTGAACTCAAATTTACCTAGGCCATTAGGTTACAACTCAACAATTATAAGGGTGTTCTTATCTGCATTATAAGTCCTCCTCCAGAACACATAACTATCATAAAATACCTACATTAAATTGAAGTTGCTCCAAAACCAACCATAATGAGATTGCTAAGCTTAAATTTACAAGAGAATTAAGGTAAGCCTATCTAATGACTCAACAACACAAAGGGTGTTCTCATCAACATTACAAGTCCTCAAGATCATATAGCTATCATATAAGAACTACGTTGAAATTAGCATTTATGCGTCTAAATTGAATGTACTAGGCTAAACCGATCATCAACAAACTAGATAGATAGTGTGAACATTTCCCAGAAGTGGAAATATACCAAATAAGTAGAATCTGCAAGCACTTACTACCAAAAAAAGAGTAGAAATTACCACAGCATTGAAGCTATATCTGCTAAAGTTGCCCCATTTCTCCAAATCATAAGCAGTGAAATGCTTGCAACAAGCTGAAAGCATCAATCCATCATCATCATCACCACCAATCAAAACCCTCCTCTTCACACCACTACCACCATCCTTCAAATTCCTTCCCTCAAAGCCCTTCACAAACTCAACCCCATAATCAGAAACCACCAATGGGTCCTCACCAGGAGTCTCCTGACCTCTCCCCCACCTGGGATCCCTAAAAATGTTGATATTGGGCGCCCAAAAGGTCAACCCAGCTTGCCCAAAATTGTACATAGCACGAGCCTCGACCGCAATGGCGGATCCAATCGAGAACCAGAGCGTCCTGTTGAAAGAAGCGGCGGTGAGCAGAACCTGAGGGAAGCTGGT
>JAYMSW010002579.1:0-13605 GCA_036897725.1 Erodium texanum | reverse complement strand
GGCTCGAAGCGTGGTGCATCGAGCGCGTGTGGGTCATACTCATCCAGAATTACATGTAGTTTAATGTTTATTTTGAATATCTATACGTTAATCTCTATTTTAAAATAATAAAAATTTGAGATTTCACACAAAATAACAGAATTAACAACCATCAGAAGCTGTCATCACACTACCACTATGGACTGTCCTGCGTCACTTACCAAATAACAGATATAATCGCCATCAGAAATTGCCATCAAACGCTCCTTTGCAATGCTCTAATTACAGACTTCACCTCAATTATAATAGCACCAACTAAAAAGCAAATAATTCTACGTCCATTTTGTATAAATACTCAGTTTGGAACTATGGATTGCGATTGGGTCCAAATCTAATCATCCTCAATAGTTGGTAGGGGCAGATAACAAGATATGAAACTTGTTGATAATGCAAGAAGATTTGTATCATAACCTATCAAGAATCAAACATGTGATGTGTCTTCAGCTCTACAAAAACATCAGCATAATCATATGACTCATGTGTTATGACTTTCCATGATAAGCTGAGCAGCTTCACCCATTGTCCCAATCCCACCAACACTGAGCAGCGCCAAGGCCAGCTCCTCCTCGTTCCATTGCCGCAATCCCTTGCTCAGCCTCTTCACCAGGTTTGGATCCACTTCCAGGACCCACTTGGGCGTGCACGCCACCATCAAGCTCACAAAACCCGAAACATAAGCCCGCCACGTGGCCCAATCACAGCCCAGTGATATTTTCCCATCCACCGCACTAGCAAGGAACTCTAAGTGGGATTCAAGAACCCTCCGTCTCCGCTTCGAT
Source organism: Erodium texanum (assembly GCA_036897725.1). Classification (NCBI taxonomy): domain Eukaryota; kingdom Viridiplantae; phylum Streptophyta; class Magnoliopsida; order Geraniales; family Geraniaceae; genus Erodium; species Erodium texanum. The sequence continues at coordinate 12,787 of JAYMSW010002579.1, read as the reverse complement.
GCAGTCCAAGTAGAGTCTACTCCCCAAGCAAACGCCCCACAGAGCACCGCAAAGTAAGCAAGCGCATAGCCCCTTAACATACCAATCATGCCTCCACTCTCTCCTCCTTGCTCCGATATAAACCAAGAAGGTAGTGTTTCTTTGATAAGGGACTGCACCAAACTGGACCCACCAGTAATCCAAACTAATGAAGCTCCTAGTGAAGCAGCCAGCTTCACACGTGTCATCGCTGCAGCAAGCGAAACCTGCCCGTATCTTGTCCCGTGCTTGCTGTTATTAAGATTTCCAGTTCCAGCAACGTCTCTGACTGAGAGCATTACCAGAGAAACAATCTCCTCTGTCATGAACACGGTGTCTCTCACAGAGCGGTGCACTCTTAAGTAGAGAAAACCGGGGGCCACCGGTGAGATCCCGCCATGGAAGTGCGAGCCAAACCCGTGGCCAAGGAGGGCCCCTATTCCTCCGTTGCTGGAAATGGGGGAAGGTTTGAGGCCAAGAGCAGATGTGAAGCAGCTCTTGAGAAGCTGAACCACAGCGTCGCTGTTGTTGTGGAAGACCGTACTTGAAGCAGAGAACACGAGGAAGTCACTCCAACGCTTTACCTTCTGAGTCCACAGCGAGGCTATGATGGGCATGCACGGCCAGGGGCACCCACAGGCAAGAGAGTTTAGAGCCGGGCCCACAAGGACAAGGAAGCGCTCAGATGCTTTGTCGAGTTTGTAAGTTATGGTGAGGCTCACGAGGGCCGCTAAGGGCAAAGGAAGTGTAGCTGGAGAGCTCCCCCCTGCAAGCGTTAGTTAACACTAGCATCAGTAGCTTGACTTGTCCAACAAACACAGACATGGTTAATTGCATATAGCTATTGCGTACTACACATATTTTGAACATAATTATATCCAGCTACACGTATTGAGATTAGGGTCAATGGCATTTTCGTCTTTTTTTTTTGACAAAAAAAGATTTGTCTGCAATTTTTTGAAAGTTTAAGTGGCTGCAACTATCGTTGCATGCAATAGCTATTGCAATTAACCCAAACAGATAAGATTGTGCAACTGAACAAAACAACAAATTACCAACAGTTAGGCTCGGAACGTCAACGCCGGTGGCAGCTAGGATTTTCTTGATCTGTTGCTCTACAGTGGATAGGTTTGCAGCAGGGCTTCGCCAGTCAGTTCCATTCATAAAAGCTGGTTTCCAAATACCACGTGTTACTTCAGCTGAAAAGTAACTCACAATGGTTGCCAAAGTTGCAGGAAGGAAATCTGCAAGATCCTTCAGTCCTGAGATAAAAAAAATAAACATCATGAATATGCACTGTGAATAGTTTTTCTCTTGTTTGAATATGTTAACTAGGATATTTCTCAATCATTTTTTGTCCTAAAAGAACATTATTGGGCAGATCATGAAGACATTAAGGTAATTCAATACTGTTATTATAACTTAGTACTTGATGCTATATATTGCCACGTACATACAGATCTACTATATTAAACAGTATTTGAATAATACATGTCCTGGATGTACCGACGCGGGATCAATTTTCTATAGATGAAATATATCATGAATGCTCAAGGAGAATAATGATTGTTTCAAAATATAAGCAGAGAATTGATTCAAGTAAGCTCATAGTGATTCAGTACATGAAGATTAAGTTAAGAGGTGAATGTAGTTATTTTAAACTTCTCATGTGAATTTAACAAACCTGTTGCCAGCTCACGAGGGGATAATTTTCCATGAGCACAAGCTGTAAGAGCAGCATCGAGAACAAAAGGAGTTGCTTCCAGGATATCCCATGCAGGTACTTGAAGTCTCATAGAGACATCTTCGGGTACAGAAGCCGATGAATTACTGCTTCCAGAAGTAGCAGGAGTCAAGGTTTGACCAGTTCTATTTATCTTCCTGAACATCATAGCGAGTAGTGCATCACCGATCTGCTGAACATGAGTTCCATGTTCGAGACTAGAGAGAGTGGAAGCTATACATTCTTGATTCTGGCGGTACCAACTTTTCAATTTTGGGAAGGTTTCCATAAAGATGGGCTCTATGGAAAAATTTAGATTCTTTGACAGTCGCTTAAGTTTCAGTCGGTCTTTGGCTAACCTTCCAAAAGATGATAACTGGGAATTCCGAACCATTAGAAGGTATTCAGGACATAGTTGGGATCCCACAGGGGGCACGTCTCCCGTAACATGTTCTAGAGGCGGATGATTAAACCTCCATAACCTAAGAAGAAGGGTAAAGGCATTGGAGAAAACTGCATGAGAAGAGAGTTCTTCCCCTGTTGGAAGAGTCCAGGTCATATTGGGAACAGAAGACCCAAAAACCTCACACAAGGGCATCAATGCACCTGCAAGATGTGGAACCTGGCAATGGAATTCAAACATCAGTTCACATAAAACATAGTAGACGAGTTTGCTTCAAAAATATTCGAATATCAGTGAAAGCAGCTTTTGACTGACCAACTTATCATGATTGAAAGTTTCAACCTACCAAGCCATGCAGAGAGAATATCTGAACGCAGTCCACAGAAGATATTCCAACAAGAAGAACATTCAGAAATGGAGCACATCTGATTAAGTGGCTATCACTCCCAGAGTAATCTGCAGGTATGGGAGGCGACAGCATTTTTGTAATGAAAAGAATGGTGTGTTCCTGCAGAAGTAAACAAGGACAAACAAAAAAAACTTCAGATACAAAGAGTATGAATAAAACCAAGGGCAGTTAAGCAGGTAGACTTCATAAATAACTCTTATTGCCCTATTCAACTCAAAACTCAAGCTGATTGGTGAAGGCCTCGAGATGCTTATCAAATGGTGACAAGATCCACATCTCCCAATAAACAAAAGAAAACTTCTCTCTACTACATTACCTGGATTTTCCAACCACGAACCAGAGATGCCCCACATAGAATTGTAGCCACAGATATCTTCTCATCATCTGAACCAGTGATTGCAATCTCATACAACTTCTCTATTTCTGCCAAGCTTCCACATCAAACCCATGAGTTTAAATTCAGTTGCCTTACCAATGGGTAGATTACAACAACAAAAAAGGTAATATATGTATATATATATACCCAGTTTGAGAAACAAAGTGTAATTGAAGGCCAAACAATGGTCAGAGACTAAGCAATATGGGTAGAGTGAAGGTACATTCTCTTGAAGTAATCATAGTGTGTGTGTGTGTGACCTCATGCCTTCTCATTTTTATAGGGCAAATACAGAGAAAATTACAGTGACTTATGTTACTCATATACCTTCATATCAGACCTGCATTAATGTATTGTAACTGAGATGAACAGAGGTACTGATAGAAGCATACCTAGAAGCTGGAGTTGCAACCAAAGCACTTATCATTGCTGGAGTCAAAGGAGATCCTTTCATCAATGATGACCAACCGGGCATTTGGGAAGGAACACAACGAGACATTTGGTTGCTCTGGGCATTAACATAGCCTGGCCAAAAATATGCAGATGTGTCCAGTAGCTTTCTAGCAATGCAAGCCTCCACAATTAGATGTCGCATGTTTCCCGCTGCAAGAAGATAAAAAACCATAGAGCATCTTTATACAATTATACAAAGAAGACAAACATCACAACTCAAAAAATACAAGATGGGCACTTAAGCTACAAAAATATTGTTAACTCTACACATCAATCCTAAAAGCTGCTTAAGATTGTTAATTCACGCATTATTGAACTGTCTGTCATTCTTTTTTTTTTTACACACAAGACTTTAAGAATTAGACTGGAAGATAAGAATAAAAAAGGCATCCCTAAAATTGTACACTGAAGGGAAAGGAAACCTACAAAATGCTAGAAGATAGAATAATTGAGTCCTTTAACAAAAAATAAGTCAAGTATGTAGCAGTCCTGAAAAAAGGATAGCAAAAAGTTGAACACTGCCTCAAACAACATAATATCTATGGCCTTCAACCAATATAAGTCAAATATTTAGCATGCTTAGAAAAGGACAGTAAAAAGGTTGAACATATGCCTGCCTCAAACAACATGATCTCTATACCCATTGACAAGTATTCAAGGGTTTGGGGACAAAACATACAATAAATGTCCCAGACTAGATCTTAATCATGTCTTGTTATTTTAGTGTAATTCTGTGCTCTCCCACCTTTGACCCTCTTAAGGAACATGAACTCTGTAGTTATTAACAAATAAATATAAAGATTTTGATCCAAGACTTGTATAAAAATCCCCACCCTTCCAGGACAAAAATGATGTTGGAAGTTTTCAACCTTTGGACACATGAGGTTTAGGTATTTACTGTAATCATAATTGAAGTGCTAACTATGGAGTGGTTAGACTTAGACTCTTGAAAGACATGTGCAAATGCAGGTTGCATTGAAGAGCATGCTGATGAACTCTGAAGCCTTACCATCTTCCATAAATTCACAATAATGAAAAGCAAGAACTAAAGTAGCTCCTTACAACAGTTAATTGTCATGTCGCTCATGCCTTCATAGCATCCATTATTAGCTGTAAGGCCAGAAGTGAACATCATTGCTTTTGCAGCAGCCTGGTTGGCTACTGAACAAACAGGTTGGGGTGGAATCAGCAGACCCTCGTAATCTGCCAAAAGCTGCAAACTGGAAATTAAGGCCTTGCGACGCTTTCCCATAGCTGGTTTCTCTATCCTATGATCAGTTAGGCTGCATTCATTTTCAATCAGTTCACTTTCCTCTTCCTCTATGATATCAGCTACTGCAAGTATTGTAATTGATAGTAACATGCACAAGCAGGTATCAACTCTAGGTACTGGGCCCTCACTTGGATCCCTTTCCTAAAAGACCAAAAACAATAAGAAAACAAACACGAGTTATTAAGATTGATACATATAGTTTCTTGAAACAAAAAACACATCAAGCTCCTCAAAACCAAGACAATGAAGATCCGCATTCAACAAACTGCTTTAAACAGGATTCGTCTAATCAAGCGGACATACCCTTTGAATATGCCGTAAAGCAGAAAGCCATAAACCTAAAAATGTATTGTCCCATGTTGTATTGTTAACTGCATGTAGAGCCTTTATTATACCTGCAAAAGCATCTTTCTTTCAATAATACCGTGTTGAACTACAGCAACCAATTTAGTTGAGTTGTGTATTACATAACAATAATAAGATTGAAACAAGTACCCATAAGGTTTTCTATAGCACCAGTTGCTGCCACTTGTGATCCGTCCATAGCATCTTCCAGAAACAGGTCAATAGGAAGCCAAAGTGCAGACCAACTAGCCCCATTACATTGACCAGCTGACGATATAAGAGAGCCAGAAGCCATGAGTGCATGGAACTCTTGCTGGGGTACTGTTTTGCATTTCCGAAACAAAACTTTGTGTGCATCTGAAGTCAACTGCAAAAGGTCCTCTGGCGTGATATCTTTTGAGTTTCTTAACACTGCTGAGTTTGCAGCCAGCAGCTGCAGACGCTGAATGAAATTTCCCCAATGTGATGGCCTGAGCATTTGGAAATTTGTATTAACTGCTTGCCAGTCAGCAAATATCCCTAAAAAATTTAATGGTTCCAGCCCAATTTAGTCAATTTTATTACTATAAGTATAGAATTTAGGTTGAATAAGACGAACCAGCCAATCAACAGCATGTTTTTGCTCGTGCTTCACAGTACAACATAAGAAAACAAACATAGCAAAATACAAAGCTACTCACATATTTTGACGCACCAGATAAAGTATCCTTGAAGTTATATTGTTTTGCAGGAACTCTCCAATTATCCTAATTGCCATTGCAGTATTTACTTTGTGCAGGCCGTCATGGTGCTCAGTTCCCTTCTCACTAAAGGTATTGTGACCATCTATTTCCATATCTTGGGGAATGGTAGGCCATATAGACTTCTTATCTGGGGTAAGTTCAAGCAATCCTTCATCGTCTAATGATGCATCCAGTAACTGCCAAATGGTTGAAAAAATAAATTCAACCAGAAGAAGCCCAGGTTCACACAATTTAAGGCCAAATATCTGGGAAAGGTGAAGAACATCATCTATGGAACTCATGATCCTGTGGCACCATAAGGAATATGTTAATGACTTTTGCTCTTTGCAAAAGTAGAGCATCTAAGAACAAATAGAGAATAAATACTGTATGGCTTTTATGATTATTATAAAAAATGTTGGGAAGATATAAGGAGGACATGTTTCAGTAATGATTAATGAAAACTACATAGGCAATTTTCTAAGACCTCTTACTGCAAGTTGTATCATAGAAAAACTGAAAAATAAACATATAACCACATTTCATTGTGAAAGCAGATGTCACCCAAGCATCAGAATTGGTAGAAACAATATAAAGTAGAAATCTAGGGATTACAGTGCTATAGTTTTAACTCTTAACACTCAAAGAAACATTAATTTAAGCAAGCACCACAGCAAACTAGGTTCCCTGATTTTGAACACATCATATATGTCAAGAACTTGAAAAGGATGGAGTGTTTGGAAAAAAACTCACAAAGCTTATCCAAACAAGGGAAGCAATTAGAACAAAATACCTACTGAACCATCCATTGAAAATATGTTCAATTGCCTAACTGCAATGCAAAGATGCTACATATCATTTGGTGTTGCACTAACTAAGGAGTTTCTCCCGTTTGGTTTCCAAGCCCGGTTACCATCTTTGGAGAATATGAACAGTAAAAATCTAGTAAGTTTTCTGATGGAAATGTGAGTTTATTCTACGTATGGAAAGTTAACAGAATTCATAAGCAGAAGTAGGTTAGTAATGCATTCTTCTGAAACACAATAAGATACAATTGAAATCTTACGTCTCGTAATTTGGGCCATTAACCTGAGTTGCAAATGAAAAGGCATGTCTTTTAAGGAGCTCAATATAGAGCCTATAAGCTGTTGGGTGGACTCTCCGGCTAGGAATGACCCTGTGGTACAAAGAAATGCAGAAACTTTAATAGCAATTTCAAGTAACGGCATTCTACATAAAACATAGTGAAGCAGAAAAAACAGTGGTGTTAAAACACTCAGCTAAAGTCCTTCGTAGATGGCAACATGAAAGTGCCCCTACAAGCTAGAGTGGCCTTAACGAGGCAGACCCCAATTCAGCCAAGGGCAATAAGGATTCTGAACCCGTTCTTTGATATTCATTCAACAGAGAAGCTGAGTGGCAAAAAAGTCACTGTTGATGTTCTAAATTCTTTTTTTTTTTTTTTGCACCATGTCACAGCCAAAACAAGTAAGCTCTAAAAAATGCAGCTAGAAAAATGATGTTCCCCTAGAACTTTATACCACGCACCTAAACACACCAAATTGACAAGAGTCTCATGCACAAACCCAGAAATCAATGTACTGTATATCATCTAAGATTACAGAAACAAAACAAAAGAGAGAGAATAGAAATGGCATAGGCACCTGCTGGAGAGAAGAGCGAGGACGAGCATGGGAGGGACGATCTTCACGGTAATGGCCTTCTCGAGGTATTTCCAGGCGATAGGGACATGATTGGCCCAGCAGATGTGAGAGACCAGGAGGTGGGCGAGGTCGGCGGAGGGCAAGGAGACTCCGGCGGAGTTGAGGGAGGCGCTGAGCTTGAGTGCCCAGAGTAGCGGGTCACTGTTCTTGGCCTGAGAAGACTTGGTGAGGTCGAGGACCCAGTCCCAATGACTCGGTTCCATGGCTGTAGCTGTAGCTGTCGAGATGAAGAAAACGACCTAAACTCAAAGACAAGGAAATGGGTCCATTGAGATTTGGGAGAGTGAAGAAAAAGAAGAGAAAAGAAGGAGACTTTGAAGAATTTTCATTGGAGCGACTGTTAGCGTCTGTATTCTGAGGGGAAAAAAAGAAAGCGGAAGCATGTGAATAAGCATTTTCGGGAAAGCCACCATATTCGATTTCCAATAAATTAAGAACGGATAAAAAAAAATCTTTATTCCATCCAAATTACATAAAATATTGATTGAAAATTATTTCAAATATCAAAACTTATATATCCCAATGGTAAAACAATTGATGATTTAGTACAAGTAAAAAATATATATAAATTTGTCTTGCATTACTTTTGTTTTATTCAATTCTTTTTCACAAATTGAATAAAAATTTGCGAGGGTTGATTTCATTATTATGTTGGAATCTGATCCCAAACATTATGAATCTACGCACTCAAGTATCAAATCATTGCTACCCCACAAATCGATGTCTCCACTTAGAAAGTCAAAGTGCCATTTACGTTCAGAAATCCAATCCCTGACGTTCTCATTTTCAACGTCAGTTCATTGTCTAGCTACTACTCTCAAATCACAAGTTTTCGATACACCGATAGTTTGTTTGTTTGTACCTAGTCCGTTTTCGTTTCCATTAAAACCAGGAATTGGTTTTTGTTTTAGCTTCAGGAACCAAACCATGACTGGAGAAGGTTCTCTGATTGAGATCGGAGGCTACGCTTCATTCTAAGCTCGCTCTTTTCTTGTGTTTCAACCACAAATTTCACATCTTTTTGGATGATTCTGAAATGGGCATAGCTTGGTTTTGTGTTTTAGCATCGATTTTAGTGTTTTTGTTCATCAACACACGTCTCTCACCGGTTCATTTCTCGCACCCATTATTTGTTCTAATTTAAACCAGACTTCTATCTATCCTTATATTATGATATCTTAATTTTAGTCTCAAAGTTTGCAACTCTGCAATTTATATTACCTGTCTTGCCTTTCAGCATACTGCTTTCTGTTGACTTGTTATTATACCGTTTATCATCATACATGAGAATCTTATGAAGTGGAAAGAAAGTTGAAGACGAAGGCCAAGGTTCCAAATTTTCTGATGGTAATTTAAATTAGAAAGCTGGCTGATAAAGTGGCAGCCTATGTGGTAATTCCTGACTTCTTCTATCTGGCTAAAAGATCATGGACCTGTAAGTACCGTTATGTGGTATTCACTTCTCTGATTAATGAAATGCATACCGTTATGTGTTATTACGGTTTCTGTCAGGATAACGGTTTTGAGGATGCAAAACCAGTTATTGCTGCCTTAAGAGGAAAAGGCGTATCTGCAATTGCAGCTGCTGGGTGGTGAGATTTCCTTGAACCTCTCCATCTTAGAATATTTTGTTCTGGAAATCTAACTTCATGAGCCAAAGTGGTCATGGAACTAGCAAAGACTCAGGCTGGAGTGCTTTTCCATCCAGCTCTTGTCACAGTAGATGATTTTAAAGGTAAGAATTATTCAGCTTATATTTTTCTGCTGAGGGCTTTCATAAACCTTTCTAAGGTCACAATGAAAGATCTCATTTTATGGTAGAAAATTCAGGTGAAGGAAGGGTTATAACACCCTAACCTTGGCTTTCTTTAGTTTATGGAGGTTTATATCTTGGCTCCAGCCTCTACTTCCTGATATGATTGTGTGTTAATGAGCAACAGCTACATACTGGTTTGTCCTCTGTTGGGTTATATCCAAGAAACAGCAAATAAGAACTTGTTCTGCAAGCGATTATCTGCATTTCTGTGTTAGCCTATTGCTGTGTTGGGAGCTGAGTTTCCCCCACCTGCACTCAAACAATTTGAGGAGCCACTAAACCTATTCTTAGATTCTATGGGTAGCGCATTGCTGCATAACACTTCTCTCATTGGCCTGCAGTGATTTTTATAACTTTAAACCTTGTAGATGACCCATTTGCTATGTAATCGGACAGGTTAAAGGATATGTCAAGATGTTTTCTGGGGCTGTTCATTGATGGAGGGTGAGGTACGGCCTTGAAGATGAAGAGGTGGTCAAGCTCGCACAGGAGTCCCACAAAGATATGCTGGAACTGGTTCATCCAGCATGCCAAGTGAAAAAAATCTCTTATCCCAAGTAGATAAGCTGATACACGAACTCATCAGCATATTCCTGGAATTGCATATGAATGAAGACAATGCATACAAACACTTGCAAAACCATAAGATTGTCACCAGTTACTTGCACTAGCATTTCATCACTGAGATTGTCATAAAAACTGCCATAGAATAACTGGTGGAAGTGCAGCTGCATAGCTTATAGAAGACCTGATCGCAGATAAAATGGCCACACATGACACAACTATGTAAACTCTTCATTGTTCAATTGAAACCAAACACACAAGCAATAGTATTTGAAGAGGTAGTGTACAAGAAAGTAAACGAATAGGTTTTCCATATTACAAGCCAGCCATGGACAACAGTTGAAAAACTACATTTACATCTGCTGTCCCAATCCCAAACAAACAACAAGAGCTCAGAATTTGGAACATTATTCGTTCCCTATAGCCTTTGCTTCACACGCCTTCCATTGACATCACCACCATCCAGGATAGCTTCATTCATATGCTTGCACGAGATGACTGAATGCTCACCAGCCCTAGCAACATACTCCAGTAACTCAGTCAACACAGAGGAGCAACTTTCCTTCAAGTATTCAAAACCATCTGTTTGCATCACAGCTGAAAAACAAAATCCAAACATCCTAAATTAGTTATCTGATGGTTATTAACATTTGAATATCAAACTTCCCCAACGCCAAGACCTAATAAATGATGTCATATTCAGCCCAAGTAGGACTTGCAAAAAATAATCAGAGAAGACATCAACCTCTAAGATTTTCAGGCATTGCAACAAACTTGAGACACGCAGCTTTCAGCTGAAAACAGTGGTGCTGCTCTGCCAAAGCTAATGTGGTTGCCACTGTGTTTATGGCAACATCTTCATAGAGAGTAGCCTCACAGATCAACCTGAGTCTCTCTAGACCATATCTATCTGCAGCAGCAAGCAGATGCTGAGACATCAAAGTAGATGCCAACTTTGAGTTCATGCCTGTCAGCTCTTGCATATCAGGTAGCGAATCCCAGTATATAAAATGAAGCAATGCCTGTTGTCATAAATAGGATAGAAAAGCAATTAGCAAGTGAACCCATGCAGAACTATCCTTTCTTATTAAGCCACTTGAATTCCTGCATTATCATATCGAGCTGGAACATCATACATTCTAACAAGCAATTAGGAAAGATGGCGCCACAGAATAATAACAAAAAAAGGTTTTCCTATATTCATTCATAATGTCAATGACCTAAAAGAACATATTGGCAGTTCGCGAAATGTCTGCTATTGAATTATTTGCGCTACGAGTTCAAGTGAATGAGGATTTAAATATGTACTTATAGCTCGGCATCTAACCACATGAATAAGTGAGAACCATAGTGATTGATAACTTGCATAAATCACATATAAGCAAAGCCATAAAAAGAGAGGGTAATGCATTCAACCTTAAAGACTGGAGCTTCTATATCTTCCACTTTAATAGATTGGGTGTTCTGATCCTTCATTGGACCAAAAAGTTGAGCCCTGAATACCGGTGAGCGAGCTGCAAGTACCAACTTGTGAGCAGCAAAGCTTTCCCCATCAACTTCAAAATTTACATCAGTCCCCTTTCCACTTTCAAGAAGTTGTCCAAACTGGTGACCCATTGTAGAGGGTGTTACGGGAATTGAGTAGACTTTAGGACCTTCAGTTTGTGATCTGACAACACCAACACTACAGTGAACAGAGAGACAATCATCTTTAAGGTAATCTGACGTCTCCAGAGATACTCTTTTGAAAAAGCGCTTGTAACCCCTGCAATATACAAAAATTAATCACATTTTGGTCCTGTAGACAGCCTTGCTCTAAAAAGCAGGTAGTAAGTTTAGTAGATTCTCACACCAACAATAATGAACTCATTTGAACACTTGGTTGGGCAAGCCAAGATGCACCTAAAAAGGGTGGAACAGAATGCTGACACAAAAATGGAGATGTATACTATTTTGCATAGCAAATAGAGCTAGCATCTTAAAAGACTTGTCCGTAAATAATATTCAATTCTCCATTCCATGAAATCCATGCTAAAAGTCACCTATATGAGTTTATTCATCAATCCATTAAACACTACTGTCAATGATACCTGAATGAACACATCCACGCAAAAAGAACAAGAACTACTTAAGCTAACCATTTTTTAATTCAAAAAAGAAAAGAAAAGAAAAGAACACATAATATCCTAACTTTCAAGAGAGCACAAGATTAAGAATACATTGATGACACAACTCAAAAAAATCAAATCTTTATGCCCACCACATGCATCAAATCTTTCAAGAGAGCCCATAAGATTCATGATTTAAAATTGAATTAAACACAAAATCAAACAGACACTGAATTGAACATTCGAAATGATAATCACAACTAAAGAAAGCAAAATTGGACAACCCACCACATGCTACCGCGGTATCTAAGCGTGTAAGGCCCGCTCTCCAGAGCCCTCCCAAAATGGCTGTGCACCTTATGCCTCTCCTTGCCACTCTGATCCAGAAGAGTCAACTCGAAGAGAGCCCTGACGTCTGTTCCCTCGCTGGCGAGGGCAATGAACAGCGACACATACGCGGCATTGTCATCCGTGCTCTTCCCATCAGGGTAAAAGTAGATCGCCCACGAGTACCCACCAACCATGAACGTGTCGGAGGCTATGTACTTTCCGATCCCGAGCCCCTTAGACAGCGAATACCCCGTGATCTTGAACTGATGCGACCCATTGACGGTGTCGGTGATCGACGTGGAGGTGGTGGTCTGAGGAGGCGCCGACGGAACCGGAGAAAGGGTTTCTCGGACAAGCTTTGCCATGCCCAAGAAACGAAGAGAGATTCACAAAAACTGGAATTTCAAATTTGAGAAGCAAAAAGGAAAGAAAGGGCCCGATGCTTTTCTGTCGTCGCGGAAATGGGACTGTGAATTGATTTGGGGGAACGATTGCTTGAGGATTCGGATGTGACTTGGAGGTT
>JAYMSW010002578.1:0-13605 GCA_036897725.1 Erodium texanum | reverse complement strand
TGATTTTCACTAATTTATTTAATCATTTACTGGCTGATTTTGTATCTAATATTCTTGCTCATGTACATACATGTATCATTTTCACTGGTTTTTTCTTTCACTTTGTTTTGCTTGGCCATTGATTTTTTCTTTTTAGTCCATTTTGCTTTTGTGTATTTTGTTTTTTTTTTCAATCTGAGTTATGTATCATTTAAATGATTACTTGTTTGTTCTTCAATCCTTTTATCTTATTTTGAAGCAATCTCTGCACACAAATTAAATTTGTAACTAAATCAGTGCCAGTTTTTTTGTGTGGCTTAAAGTGTTTGCTAAATCAATTTCACAAGACAGCATTATGTTTAGTTTGGTTTATTATGCACACTTGACTGGTTTTCTGCGGCATTAGCTTCATATCGGTATCACTTGATTTTTTTTACTGGCTATACAAGATCTTCACTGATTGTATTTCCTCAGAAATCATTACTATAAGTGGCTAAATGAATTATAATAAATCTCTTTATGTAAATTGGATTTTATATTTTATTTTCATTGTCACTAATTTAATGATGTTGTTGATATGTAGATAAAAGGCGGACTGGACTGGAGTGTCAACATCAGAAGATGAACAAATGACACAGATCATGTAATAGCTTAGTGGGAAAAAAGAACTATATCATCCATTCGTATATATATATATTTTCATTTTCTAGACATTGGGCAGCGATAGAAAATAAAAAAAATGTGAACTATTTAATTTTTAAAATCTAAAGGTGGGATGGACTAAAAACAAGTTTGGAGTTTGTCAATAAAAACTTTAAAATGACCAATAAAAGCTATAAATTCGAGTGTAAAAAACCCGAAAATTGGGTAAATCTTGAACCTGACGCACCTGAAAATGGAGTTCAATATTGTACTCGAAAATGAGATTGGTGATTATTAGGTTGTAGATTTGGTTTCAGTGTGGCACTGTGTTGAAAATATGATTTCACACCATAGGCAAAATAGTCTATCGACAAAAAAATTAATCCGTGTCGCATAAAAAAGTGACGTTGTCAACAATTTTGTAGTGTGTATGTAGATAGGCAGAGGTGTGGAACAGGAGATAAGGAAGAAGGATCAGAGCCCAATAACTAGACAGAAATGAGCTTCTCCGCTTCAACCAGGTCAGTTCTCTCTCTCTCTGATCCTCTCTCTTCGAGTTCGTAACTTTTACTAAATGTTTTTGTACAGTTCTCTGGGATGTAAATCTTCGAGCTTGACCGTGCAATTAACTTCTCTCTCTACTCCTCTTAATGGGTTTAAGGTTGCCTCCAAACCCAAAATCCGCTTCAAATCTTTCCCTGCAATCTCATGCTCTTCTTCTTCTGGTAAGTTGATCTTTTCTGAACCAGAAACGTGGTTGTAGTGCATTTTTGTTTGAATTTTGATAGTGGGTTCACCTGTTTTGCTCGATTCGATTAATATTGTATCTGGGATGTGATTATTCATTCATGTTTTTGGTTTTCCTTGAATGCTTTGCAAATTATTCTGCAATTTTCAGTTCCAGTTTTCTGTTGCCTCTTGATAGTGATGTATTTAGTGAGAAGTTGATCTTGTTTTTATCTTTCGTTTCCTTCCCTAATCTGATATTTTCACATGCTCTAGTTATAATGTGCACTATATGGTATCTGAAAAATGGTTGTCATGCATCTGTTCCCATTTAAAATGGAATGCATACTTATATGGGATGAACTATGTAGGATTTTGGTTGAAACCGGCAATTCCAATATGCATCTTTGGATACATTGTTTTTTCTTATGATATCTGGCAATAGGCTGCTCTGCATTGCCTTTTTCGTGTAGATGGTCTAGAGTTTTTACCTCTTAGATTGTATCCATATTTATTTAAACAAACTGGTGGGCTACTTTTCTTGGTTGAATATTATGATAGACAAGTCAATTACTTGTTTCATGATATAGAAATTGGGCAAATGAAAATTGGGTGATTATAGAGTACTTCAAGTTAGAAGTTGGTTCTTATCTGTTATGATAGATATACGACCTGATTTACTTTGAAATGACTTCTTAAGTTTATCCAGACCTTGAATTACACTTTGATGTAAATAGATGGATAAAAGTTGATTCCAAGAAAAAACGTTGACGGTCTGATGATACATCATATTCATAAATGGCTATTTCATATTACTCATTTCTACTTATGCAGATCCACTCTTGGTTAAAGCTGCAAGAGGAGAACCTGTGAGCCGCCCTCCAGCTTGGATGATGCGCCAGGCAGGAAGATACATGGCTGTATACAGAAAGCTTGCAGAGAAACATCCATCCTTCAGGGAGAGATCAGAGACAACCGATCTCATTGTTGAAATTTCCTTGCAGCCTTGGGAAGCCTTCCATCCTGATGGTGTTATCCTTTTCTCGGATATACTTACCCCACTTCCTGCATTCGGCGTCCCCTTTGACATAGAAGATGTGAGGGGCCCAATCATTAGTTCACCCATTCGTTCGGAAGAGGGCTTGAAGGCTTTACATCCAATTGACTTGGAGAAGCTTCAGTTTGTTGGGGAATCTCTTAAGATACTGCGGAAAGAGGTAACTTTTATGTTCACATCTGTTTAGAGGGTAATGAAGGTCAAGGTCTTACATAAAAAAGAATTGAATCGTTCGCGACTTGATAAGATTCTTTGGGGCCTCCACGTATCAGTTTGATCTTTTTGGTCGGTTGGGCTTTAACGATGAATGCATTAGTGTGATTCTTTTTTCTTCCTTGATGTAAGGTTGAGGGGCAAGCTGCAGTTCTTGGTTTTGTTGGAGCACCTTGGACGATTGGTACATATATAGTGGAAGGGGGTACAACTCGGACATATACAAACATAAAAAGCATGTGCCATACAGAACCACATGTACTGAGGGCTCTTCTATCTCATTTGACACAGGCAATTTCTGAATACGTTATATTCCAAGTGGAATCTGGGGCTCATTGCATACAGATTTTTGATTCTTGGGGTGGACAACTAACACCTGATATGTGGGAGCGCTGGTCAAAGCCTTATATTGAACAAGTAAGGTCTCGTTACCATTCTGTCAACAGTTGGCTTCATCTTCGTCTTTGTTTAGTGGAGGAGAGTGAATTTAATGCATGAACGAACCAGTACAAAGGGGTTTCTTATTTTATCGAGTTTCTCTGGTATTGCAGATTGTGAAGACCGTCAGGAAGAAATGCCCTGAAACACCACTTGTTCTATACATCAATGGAAATGGTGGGCTCCTAGAGCGCATGAAAGGAGTTGGGGTTGATGTGATCGGGCTTGACTGGACAGTGGATATGGCAGATGGAAGTAAACGATTGGGTAGTGATATCAGTGTACAAGGAAATGTGGACCCCGCTTACCTATTTTCGCCTCTTCCCGCCTTGAAGGATGAGATTGAAAGGTAATAATCAACATGAATTTTCTTTTTTATGCATTCCAATCTCATGGTTGTTAAACAGTGTATGCTGAACAGAGAGAGACGTTTTGTTTTGGGCAGGGTTGTGAGATGTGCAGGGCCAAGTGGACACATTCTTAATCTGGGGCATGGTGTGCTTGTTGGGACACCCGAAGAAGCTGTTGCACATTTCTTCGATGTTGCAAGAAGTTTTAAGTTTGATACACCTTCTCAAGATCTTGCTGCAGTGGCAGAGCCTAAGTTGGTAGTTTGATTACAGCTTGTTCAATTCTTGCATTTTTGTAGTTTGATCTTAGTCTTCAAGTATGAATTCATGATTGCTGTAGCTTGCTCAAGTTCACTTTGTATCTTTTAAGAGTATTTGGAGTAATACGATTATTCCATACATGCTGTCGAGTTTTTTTTTTATTGATTCTACAACTGTAATCAGATAAAACACGAATATGATCTGATAGGAAAAAGAAAAATAATGTATAGCTTGAGTGCATGATATTTGTACATGCTTCCCTATATTCATTGATTTTATCCTAAATAAATAGATAATTAAAAAAAATGGAATAACAAAATGAATACTATTTCTTTAACATTATTTAGAAAGAAAAAAGAATATTAGTGAAAAAAGCTTGCCTATAACTGACTCTTCTTCCCATCCAAATTCCGAACTGTATGGCAAATCCATCTGATTCACAAAATGGCCAAACGAGTAACCGAACTGGGCTGCGTCGTCTGCGAGGAACTCGGAGAGCTCGGCGCCGGCAAGGAGGGATGGCTAACGGACGACCCAAATCTTCTCTGTGCCCTCGACGCTCACTCTGTCGCCTTTGCCAGCAAATTCCTCATTGTCGTCACTGGTTGGTCCGACTCCGATGGACCTCGCATTAAGATCCGACCGCAATTGTCCCCGATCGAGGCCGAGCGCATCACTGCCTTGGAGTGGCTGGTGTTCGACCACATTCGGGTGATTTTGGTCGGGACCTCCAAAGGTTGCTTGATGATTTACTCTCTGGGAGGTGACCTGATCCATAGGCAGGTACTATGATTATTGCAATTTTTGTTTTTCTGATACTGGGTTTTGCTGGGATTTTCAAATGGGATAGAAATCTGAGAGGAAGATGGACATTTTATTTTCAGCTCAGAGATTGATTGTGGGATTATTTTTGTGTAGTTGAGGAAATGGAGCAAATGGGAACTTTTGATTTTTTGTTTGGTTAACAAAACTTTATGTGGAAATGTTGGAAGATTTGATATTTCATAACTTCAATTGAGTTTGTAAAAAATAAAGACTATAATGACAACTGTGAACCAATGAATGCCAAGAAATTGGAACATTACTTGATTAAAAGTCATCCAAAGCAAGTAAGATTGTACTATGAAATCAAATTAGAATGTACTGTTGATGAAACAGATGAATGTGTCAAATTGTAAACTAATTGGGATTTCTTAAAGTCATATGTTCTTTTGTGGGTCTGGTTTTGTCTTCATCATGACAGCTTACCTTCAAGCCTGCTTTCATTTCTTATTCATCTTTGAACTGTGTGTTCATGCTTTGCTAAAATGATGTTTTACTTGGATGGAACATGTTATGCTGAAAGATAATTTGTAACTTGATTTTGTTTTGTAATTGCAACAACTGTCTGGACAGAAGCCCACTAGAGATGGCCTTGTAGAACTCTGCCACTTACAACATATAATGTTAGATCTCTAGCGTGGTCTCTTGCTTGGGGTCACAATGCTTTGTATGAAGCTGACCTTATCTGAGTTCAACTCAATGCTTGTTCATGCAACTCGCTAATTCACCTTTTGCGTTGCAGTTTATACATTCTGGATGGATTCTTAAATTAAGAGTTCGTGGAACAAAGAGAGATTTGTCTCAAGGTACATCGTCAGAGGAAGTTTGTGCTGTTATGCCTGGTGTAATTGCCCGTTTTGATGGCAGTGATGTTAAGGTATATGATCTTCAGTGCTGCCACTATAAGAACTAAATTCAAAATGTCATCTTATAGAAATTTGTGTTCATTTCATCAACTTTTGAAATCCTTTTCTTCTTTGGCATCTAGAATATTTTAGAACAATGGTTCCACGACACAAATTCTCAGTTTTTGGATCGCAAACCGAAAAGGAGAGATCCGGAGGTAGATGGTGTGGAGAATTCGTATGGAAGACTTAGGTACCAGTTGTGGAATGTTAGCAAGTACGGTTCCTGTGCTGATGCAGCGATAACTGGTGTAATGCTGCCACCATTGTTTGAACTTCAGGTAATAAGTTTTGAACATCCCTCACCTACACAGGGACTGGCTTAGTTAGATATTGGTACTTTTTTTTTAGAAATATGGCATGGAAACATGTTGCATTACTTTCTCGAAGTCATTTTCTGTCTTCCTGATTCATCATAGTTATTGCTTGATGTTGTTTTTTTATCTTTCGTCTACTGAAAGATGAAAACTTTCTGAAGTATATTCTGGTATTTGAATTCAGCTGCTTTTATTGTTGGGCAGTCAAGTCAACATTATTACTGTGCAATCACTATTGGAGAGGATGCTGTGATTTCGGCATTCAGGTTAGTCTACTTGGGTTCGAAATTGACACCGTGTTGATTTTTTCTTTGTAAATCCAGCTATTTTGTCCTTTTGGCTTTTGCACATTTGTGACTTAACTTTCTGTTGATACTCTATTGGTCACCTTTTCTATTTTTTTAAGACTTTCAGAAGACAAAAACAGGTCTTTGGTGGGAGTGATCTTGTCGAAAGTGATGCCTGCAACATTTTCCACCATATCTTCTTTCTCGAAAATGATTTGGCGGAGTGAACCGTCACCGAAAAAACAACAACCAAAGCCTCAACCATTTGCTAGAGGTGAACTTAGTTTTTATATATTTTATCAACAATTACTTGTATAAAGATTTGAGCTCTAGAACACCCCTTGCGTAGAAGGGAGGGCCATTTTTGCCACTTGACTCAACAAGAGTTGGTGAGAGATCAAAGATCCCAACCGAAGTTGGAGAGAGAAGCTCGGGGAGGCCCAACTGGAGTTAGAGAGAATTAAGGCTTCAGAGTTACTGCCGCTAGGACTTGAACCCTGGTGTCATGGACCCAAGTTCAAATGCTTGACCAGTCGGACAAAAAGTTGGTTGGACATGAACTAAGTTGTATTTTATACTCGGGCTCTATTTGTCATACTATTGCCAAAAATTTCCCTTTTACGCTCTATTTTCAGCTGTCTGAATATTATTTTACGGACACCATGTTTTGTGGCAGCTTCCCCTTTGACATGCTTGAAGGATCACCCAAGGAAAGGTGAAAAACTCACATTATCACCTAGTGGTACATTAGCCGCAATAACGGATTCGCTAGGTCGCATATTGCTGTTAGACACACAAGCACTTGTGGTGGTGCGATTGTGGAAGGTTCTCTCTTGGCATCCCTAGATTTTCATTTTTCTTCAAGAATCTTTATTCCCTTCTAACATCATTTGTCTTGTTCAGGGATATCGTGATGCTAATTGCCTATTCATGGAAATGCTAGTTAAAAGAGATGCTGCATCTTCAAGCTCTTACTACGAACCGGTGAAGAGTGATTACTGCTTGTGTTTAGCAATACATGCACCTCGAAAGGGAATTGTTGAGGTACATTCATTGTTTCTATAATTGCTTTTGTCTTTCTCTTCATGCAGTTACCCGAGTTCGATTTTGAATTGCTTATAGGAAAATCTGACTACAAATCATGATTTATTTTATTTTTGCTGAAATTACAATTTATGTTACACTTACGGGTAAAGATAGTTAAGTTCTGGCTTGATTTTAGCTGTATACTTTTATTGCTAGGTCTCAATCTAAAATCTAAATCCCATTTATTGCTGACATGTCTGATACGAAGGCACATACTGAGCGTAACAATAGATCCAGTGTTCTAAAAATCGGGCTGGGCAGGGATTTTTTGAACACTGACCCAGTTTCATGTTATCTGGAACTTTAAATAGGTTGAGCAATTTGTTAGCGATTAGGCGGGTCAATGTTCTAAAAATTGGTCTAGGTGGAATTTTTAGAACAACGTCCCGATTCCATACAAATATTAAAATATGAATGTTCTTGTATGGTATAATCCATATTTTGATTGTATATATAATAATTTATTCAATAAAAATTTAAAACAGAAAAATACAAACCTGATTAATCCCCAACTAGAACCAATTGATTCCTAGAGGCCCCATCAGCCCGATTAGTGTCTAGTTTTTTTTGCAATCTTGAATAAATCTCATACAATGTTAAAAGTCAAACCCGCTACTTGTGTTCTTAATGTCTGAAAATGTTATTCATGCTTCCGCTATCTTGATTTCTGATAGGAAACGAGAATATGCTTGTAAAATGGGTGAACTATTTCATGCAGGTCTGGCAAATGAGGACGGGACCACGACTTGTAACCGTGCGGTGCCCCAAAGGTAGCAGAATGCTGCAGCCTACGTACAGGTTTGGGTCGCCGATGGCTTCCCCGTACATACCTCTGGAGGTTTTCCTGCTAAAGGGTGACTCTGGTCAACTATCTGTTGTCAATCGATCCATTGGTTGATCCAATTACTCTTCCTAATGAGCAAATAATATTTATTAACGTTTTGTATTTAATTCGTGTGCCTGTATAGTGCAAGAAGATAACATTTTAATTGATCTGTTTGCTGTTCTTGAATCTCTTACTTAGAGGTGGTACCATTCGATGGAAATTGAAAATATAATCGAATTTGAAACAAACTGCATTTATCCAACGTAATTTCAAACTTTAGATCGAGACAAGAGCATGTTGGGAAGATGCTGGAGTTAAAGAATTGTCAACAATGTATGTATTGTGTTATATTCATTGAAGTTCATTAAATTGAATGAACAAAAATAATTAAACAGACTAAATTAAAATTAAAGAAAAACTTAATTCATTACCTTACAAAAACAAACTTCAATATGATTATACTGACTATTACTAAAATGTATTCCATCTAATTTGTCATTCAAAAATAGTCAACTTCATCCAAAAATATTTCTTATTATATTCTTTTTCAAAAGTTATTCAATTGATCTTTTTATATTCTATTATTGTATATATTTGTTGATATTATATGATATTGGATTTGTTGGAAAGTGTTGTAGAGGTCCGTAGTTAATTAAGAACGAATTGGAGTAAAAAAAAGAAGCTAAAACACACCGTAAGTCTTTAAATGACCATAACTTTTTCATACAAACTCCCATCTACGCATAAATTTTTATAGACTCATCACCCTAAGAATTTGGGCAATATGGAACATGAAGGCACTCAATCTTTCAGGAACTGATTTTCAAAATGAAGCAGGTCAGCTTATCAGCTCAAGTATATAGATGTAGATGTTTGTGTCCCATATGCAGTACAAGGTGGATCTGTCTGGTTCAAATGGAAGCTCCCACATGGTGGTGCAAGATTGCCACTTGTTCCATTTTCTCTTGAGGTCGACCAGCTTCCATCTCTTTTGTCAAAATACTTACCCAATGCCACAATTCTTGTCCACATTGAAGCTGTATCAGAGCTCATCAAAACATGCTTATGCTCATAAATGAACATTGCTAAGAATATGACAAGAGCCATTCCAGCAGCAACTGCAGCAATGAGGAACAAACCCCAAGCTATCAAGGCCAAGGCTGATCGAAGGGTCAGAGTTACTAGGCCTTGAACAAGTGTGCCCAAACCAGTTACTGTCAATTTCAGCTAATTTTCCTCTTTCAATGAGATTCAAGATTGACTTGGAAAGCTCAAGTACAAGAGGCGAGCCTTTTGGAAATACCTGTAAACAATGATCAACTGTTAAGTTAATTCAGTACATATGAGAGTGAGAGAGCGAGAGTACGTACAAAGCCAAAGCCGTTACTGAGAGCGTCTGTTGTATCATGGTGTATTTGGAGCAATACTTGGCAACTATAAGTTTCATGTAAGGAGCTTCATCCAAAGCAGCAACAATACCGCCATTTTCACTTCCTTTTGATAAAAGTTCATCACATTCTTCAGGAGAACGGTAAGGCCTGAGCTTTGATTCATGAAAACCCAATCCTTTTAGGATTGTGGAAACATATGAACCCTGTTGATACCCAATGTACTCTCCTCTGATAATGAGCTCTTTGATGTCTGTAATGGGTGGTCGGAGCTGTCCTACAGTTATTAGAGACGTCCAACTAGCAGTGTAACTTTGAGTGAGTATGAGAACCACAAAACACCATATGATTACCACAGCTCTAGTCAAGTTGCTCATCATTCTTTCCCCTGTAAATTTGTTCAAGAAGTAAATTTTTAATAACTGTATTGTAGTATATGTATCAAGTGACCCTCAGAAGGTATGTATTTTAAATCTTTTTGTAGATTGAAAAGACAAAAGGAAGATTACTCTGAGAAAAAGTCATGGTTGAGAGGGAGAACCAGAAGCTTGTGCCAAATTGATGTGAAGGAGATCCACGGAACTCTTGGTTGATTCGATGCTCAAGAACCCACACCACAAAACCAATGAAAGCAAAGAAACAAGCACTTGTCACCCAAAGGTCCCAAGTCAAAGGCTTCAAGAAACCCAAGGCAGTTTGCTTCTTAATATCTTTAACCCGTAGAACAATCATGGTCAGAGTATTTTCTGTGAAGGGCAAGGTAAAATCAACGTACAACGACCTATTTGCCAGGATAGTTACATCTCCTGCTGCACCATCAAATTTCTGTTCATGGTGAAAGTAAAAGCATCAGCAAAAAAACAAGAGGGTTGAATAACTAAGCTACCATTAAGAGGAATTAATCTGACCTGGATGTAAACTTGATAGATTAAATCGTCATGGGTGCCCTGAAACGGAATGAACTCATAACGAACAGGGAATGGCAATTGCTGTACTGCACCTCTGAAGACATCTATGCAATACCCCATAAAAACTGTACTATTAGTAATAGGATCATAAGCTGCCTTTACGAACTCACTAAAATTATTACTGATGCTTGAAACTCCAATTCGGAGTGCGTTCTCAAATGGAAGAATCTCCCAACCCTTGGGAGCAGAAGTAGAATCACCAGGCCAAATGATAGGTCCAAGTCTGGCTTCGGAAGTAGAATAGGTGCTTTTATTTTCCATACTCAACTCCCTCATCAGCCTGCTTGTAGGTGTCCAATATCCTATTCCTTTCCATCCATTACCATTTATGTTCACAATCTCAAAAACTGATGATTGTAATTGCTCATTGACAAGACGGAAATCTCCAGCTAGTCCTTGGAAATTTAGCCTTGACAATGCTTCGACAAGTTTTGGACCATTGGCTGAAACACCAGGAATTTCAAGATTCATATTGGTGGAGACGTTTGTCTTTAGGAACTCTAAGTTTGCAGTCCCAGCCTCCTCAACTGCCATGGCTAGAGCCACAGCAGCATCATGAGCCCACAACCCAAAGATGTCAAGCTCTGCATTAACAATGGTGTGGTTCTCTGCTGTGAACTTCTTTTGCCATTGAACTCTGAAGTTCTCGACCTCTACTGTACTAGGAAAATAGGTCTTTATGCCCAATACCCCCTGCATTGAATCCATGCGTACAGCCGAATCAATGGAACTTAGTCGATTAGTCATCCCATTAGTCATAATCCAAACATAGCCTTCATGAAGCATTCCCATCTCTTTTGCCTTTCTGAAAAGCCTAGACCCTAGAGAGGGCAACATGTGCACAACAAAAACTCTAGTCTGCATAGCCATTAGGTGGTAAAGCTCTATCTCAATTTCATCGTCAGAGGAACCAGGATGAATGACACAGAGATAGGGAACTCTAGCGCCAGCCTGTTGAAGTGCATCAGTCAAGTAGGAAACTACTCCACCACCAAATTCATTGCCAACATAGATAGGCACCACTTCTGTCCATCCAAAGGCTTGCACAATCGCACCTATGAGCTTCACTTGTGAAGAATCGTCTTGTGTGGCTTGTATGAAATAGTTGTTACTATGCCAAGTAAGAGAAGGACTAGTTGCAGAGTATGTTACAATAGGAACCCGAGCTTTCTCCCCAAGATTACTCACAAAACTGGCTTCAGTGGATGATTGTGGACCAATAATGGCTTGTACTTGTACATTTCTTATAAGGTCTAGAGCTGGGCATCAAAAAAATATATAACATATAAGAATAAACAAAGAGCTAGTCTCTATATACAAGTGCAAGGTACAAAACAGAAGCATGACTAGTTATGCAATCATGATGAAGATAAGTATAATTAAGAGAAAACCTGCAGCAGCTGCACCAACCACATCGCTCTCGGAGTCCCTGATGTTAAGTTGCAGCCTAGTTTTATAGTGAAGACCGCGGGAGGCGTAGAACTTTGAGAGGGAAAGGTTGATACAACTCAGCTCCTTCATCCCCTTCAAGGTCTTGAGGTCCAGAATCACACCCACATTTACTGAGATTGTTGCCATGATCATCCTCCCAGAGAAGAGAGAGGACAGGACAAAGAACGCAGCTTTGACGACAGTCATCTTCATCCCAACGGACAGCAAGATAGGCTATAATTTTATCCACAGTGTCCTCTGGGTTTATACACACAACAGAAGAAGTTGAAAAGTAAGCTGCATGGAACTTGCAGGATCAGCTCAAGGTTGCTTCCTAGGAAATTCGCTGCTTGCCTAACAATGTTTTCCTCGACAAATAATAGAAAGTTGAAAAATAAGAAAATTGAGCCCGAGCTTCCTTGTTGTGTATTTACGACCATTTTTCGAACCCAGCACAAGACAAGCCGTTACTTTCATAAATCCACAACTTTCACGGCAACACAAAAATCGCCAAGCAAACGAAACACTCCAGCTACCAAAAAAAAAAAAGTTGAGCACATAGAGATTCAGATTTCTCTGTCCCTCAGTTACAATAAAAAATTTAAAACTGCAATCATTAGGTTGCTGAGAGTTTTGATCGTAATTTACTACACATACCTGGAGGAGCTGGCTCCGATGGCCGTAGATTCCACCACCGAGAGCCCCAGGGACATCCACTATCTCAGCCTCAAGAATGGGATACGAAAGTCAACTCTCAAGTCAACTGTAAGCATTAAAAAGAGTCAATGCAGCTATTCGTCGATCCCTTGGATGATGGCTTCGGCTTATTGCGTGTTGGCTTGAAACGAATCAATCCCGAGCTCCCGATCATTTTGATTGGAAGTCACGTTTGACGGTCTTGGATTGTTCGTGGCGTCAAAAAGGTTTTGAATAGACAGCTTTTCGTTCGGTCTCGTCCAATTAGTAATCGGTACATGACATTTAATATGGAAAAAAAAAACCGTCAGAGATCCCGAGAATAAATAAATATAAAAACACTTTTATAAAAAATAATATTGATCTCCTTTAAATACTGTTCCTTCATTCCTTCTTCACCACTTTCATCATGGCACAGTTGCGTTGTGCACTAGTATGCCCTTGGTCACGATCGTACCCTAAACCGTAACTTTGCACAAACTTAGATTTGTTTCTTAGTCTTTTATTCTTTTACCTTTAGCTTTGTAAAGACTATAAAAGGGTTTCTTAGGGTTTTAGAAAAAGGAAAGCACGGATTTTCAGATCTAGAGAGAGAACCTCTCATTTTCTAAGGACAGAAACACTTTATCTTGGAGATTCTATAAGATTTTCGATGGTATATGAAGATTGACTCCACAATTGGTATTGTAATCTTCTTCTCTACCTTTTGTATGTCTTCATTTGTAATTCTATCCATGATTCTTGTTTCCATCACCATGATTGAGTAGTTTTCCTTGTTCTTAAGCATGAGTACGTAGAAATCTAATTGGTGATGTTGCATTTATGATGACAACTTGTTGTTGATGATCAAGATTAGAGTGAATTAGTCTAATCTATACTTAATGATTTACCTCCCATGTAGGCCTTGGTAATTGATCTAGCTAATTAGTCAATAAACAAGAGTTGAGATTAATTAGTGAAAATAATTATGTGATACATTGAAACTAATTGCGTGATAACTGAAAACATCAAATGTAATAACTTGTGCTATGATCATTTGGTAACTCCCCTCTTATGTAATGTGATAAGTTATGCTATGTATTGTGATAACTTGGAACTAATTATGTGATAACATCTAACCAATTATGTGATAGCTGAAAAAAATCATATAACAAATTACTAAACAAACCAAATGCCGAAGTACATACATATACACACCTAATGCAATCTAAAC